>PVJO010019432.1:0-34308 GCA_004026905.1 Hystrix cristata
CTCTAACCACTGAGCTAAATCCCCAGCCCCGACACAGAGGGGTATGAATGGGAGGGGTAGTGCCAGGAAACTTGTAATGCTGTGGAATCATATAGCCAGGCAACTTCATTTAGTCTTGTAAGACAGAAAGTTTATGTAAGCAGGTGACATTCAAATTGAGAAGCAAAGATTAATGAGAGTATTCCAAATGAAACAGGGTCTGTATCATGTACAAGACAGAGAGGCATGGTCCAAGGTCAGGAAGGTATGGATGGGTTAGAACAAGTCCAGGCAGAAGAGGGTGCATCTAAGGACACTCAGTGTGACTGGGCCACTGAGTGGTGTTTAGGGTGAAACATGAGGCCAAAGAGATCAGCATAAGGGGAACAGGCTCCAAGGGGGTTTATGGAATGGGTTGTGTTTGATTAAAAATGATGTCTGTGGTTTCAGCAGTGTGAGGGTAGAAATGAATCATGGCTTGTTGCAGAATTGAGGTGGCATTCTGAGACTTTCTGCAGTCGAGTCACCATCGAGCCATCTTCGGTGATGTTTCTTTCATTCTCCTCCTTGTTCATGTCTACCATTCTTGTGAGAAACCATTTCCTTCTTTCCCAGGTCTTTTTCATACTAAGTCGATTGTGCAAACCATGGGCAAGTTGATCTGTTTAAAACGTCTGGAAAGAGGATAAAAAAAGAAATTAAGATGGGTTATGTACATGTACCAATTTCCCTCAAGGAATGTAAACATTTTATACTATGCAAATGTACTAATAAAATAAAATTTTAAAAACCTCCCAAGATAGAGGCCTCTTTTTTATTTACAAATCCTCCTGGTTGCCTCTCTCCCTAGCTGCATGTTTACTGTTTCTTTGGGCTTCTGCATGCGCAGCCCTGTGGGCTCCTCTATGGCAACCTCTTCAGTGGCCTCAGAAAGCACCAGGAATGCTGCAGGATTCTGTTCCACTTACACGTGTCCAGTGCCTGCAGGGACTGCCCACTCGTGCCTAACTCTCCTCTAACCAGAAGTTCTCATCAGCTCTTCTGTGAGACCGTCTCTGATTTGACCTTCCTTCTTAATTACATTTCAGGAAACTCCATGTGTCTCAACAACCACCACCTTCTATTGCAACTCATTGATTCCAGTAGAGTCACGTGCTACGTGACCTCGTTTTGGAAACATTCTATGGCCTAGTGATGTCATAGCTGTTGTAATGTCATAATAGAGTTCACTGCTGCATGTTGGTGCTGATGGTGGTCATGTAAAAATATAGACCACAGTGTGTACACTCCGTAATACTAGATAGTGGTGATGAATGACTTTATTACTGGCTTATTTACTATACTATACTATATCAGACTATCCTATATCAGACTATCCTGTACCTTCTGTCATTATTTTAGACCATACTCTTTCTGCTTATGAAATGTCTACTGTAACATAGTCTCAGGAAGGGTGTTCGGCAGGGATTCTAGGAGATGTTGTTTTCATAGAAGATCATGGCCTTGACGAATTCCCAGAGGGACAGGGTGTAGAAATGGAGTCACACTGATGATTCTAACCTAGGCTAATGTGTATGTATCTTAGGTTTTAACAAAAATGTTTAAAAGGTTAAAATTAAATATAAAAACTTACGGAATAAGGGTAGAAAGAAAATGTTTTAGTACATCTGTGCAACGTGTTTGCATTTAAGCTAATATTTTCATTTAAGCTATCATTGAAGCTATTGCTTAATGCAACATGTTTGCATTTAAACTAACATTGAAACTATTATTATGTCAAAAACAAAAATAAAAATTTTGTACAGTTGCTATGGCTTGTGTCTAAATGTCCCCCCAAAGTCTCATGTGCTCATCGGTGGGGCTTTTGGGAGGTGACCGGATCGTGGGTAAGTGGTACTGGATTAGGGGTGTCTGATAACTAGATCAGTCCACTGATTGGTCTAGCATAGTTCTGGATGTGGATAACACAAAAACCTGCCCTGGGTGTGGGCGGCCTCATCTAATAGACTTGTGGCCTGGAATATGGAGGGGAAGGGAGAGATTACTGCTGCCATCGCTTGCCTGCCTGCCATGGACTGTTTCTCCTCTGTGGTAGCCCAGTGCCAGGCTGCCCTGCCTTGGAGCCACCTGACTATGAACTAAAGCCTCTACAAATTGTGAACCAAAATATTTTTCTGGTGTGAGAAACTGAAAGCGTAAATAAAGACTAAAATATATTATATTGGAAAGGGAAGAAAATGTCCAAACGGGAAAGGGAACAAGGGAGGGGGAACGGAGCAGAGGACAAGAGAAATAAGAAATGGAAGGAAAAAATGGGAAAAAAAGAAGCAACAAGATATGTCATGTACAGGTACAAGTCTCCTGTGATGAATTTTATCACTATGTACATCTAAAATGTACCATTAAAATAAAATAAAGTTAATAAAATAAAAACCTCTTCTACTTTAACTTTGAGTGTCAGGTATTTTGTCCCATCAATGAGAAAAGTGACTAAGGCAATAATAAAGCAGTAATAATAAATTAAGGTTAGTTTATTATTGAAGAGAGAACGGTATTTTTCAACAAATTTAGCATAGCTTAAGTGTATATTCTTTTAAAATTTTCAGTAGAGAGCAGTAATATTATTGGCCTTTACTCACTGACTGCTCACCCAGAGCGACTTCCGTCCTGACAACTTTACTCATGGCAATGGCCTTATACAATTGTACTGGTTTTTTTTAAATCATTTAAGCCGTATTTTTATTGCACTTTTTATACATTTAGATATTTTTACATAGTTGCTTCCAGTATTCAGTATAGTAACACGCTGTGCAGGTTTCTAGTCAACGAGCCAAAGACTAGATCATGTAGCCCAGCTGTATAGTAGGCTACACCATCGAAGGTTTGTGCAAGTACATGCCCTGATGTTCGTGTAAGATGACATCATCTAGCTGCACTTCTCAGGATGAGTCCCCATCACTAGTGATGCATGACTGTTTCTTGGCTCCATAATTGGACTGACAGTTTCTTCTGTAATCACAGAATATATGTACATGCTACCTGATAAGGAGTATCCTATTATTAAAAGTAATACTTTACGATAATAAAATTATCATTTAAGTAATTTATTGCTTTTAAGTGCTTTATCATTTTAGGTTAAAATTGACTAAAATTGTTCTCTAAAATCAATTTTACTTTTACATGCATTATATATGCATACTTAGCTAAGTGCATGCTTTTATTTGGAGTGCTTTTTTTTAAATGTAAAGACATACAAACATATTGCTTTAGCGTACATAAATTCTTTAATATTTTAGAACAAGGTAGTTTATGGCTAATGAGTATGTTTTATGTAAGTATTTAAAACTATCTTTTAAAAAATATTATTTTAGTGGAACATTTTAGATATACGTAATGCTAACATTTATCATAGGGAATTTGTATCTGTACATGATATGTCTTGCTGCTTCTTTTTTTCCCCTTCCCTTCCCCTCCCTTCAACCCCTCTTCCCCTCCTTATTTACAAAAACTTTATTTCCATTTCCTACTTCTATTCTCTTTTTTTCTTTGTCCCTCTGTTCCTTTCCCCCTCCCTTGTTCCCTTTCCCATTTGGACATTTTCTTCCCTTTCCCAATATAATACATTTTAGTCTTTATTTACATTATCAGTTTCTCACACCAGAGAAACAATGTGGCATTTAAACATGTGTGTCTGATTTATTTCACTTAAGAGTATGATCTCAGGATGCATCCATTTACCTAGAAATATCTCAAACTTATCATTCTTTGTGGCGGAGTAGTACTCCATTGTTTAAAAACCCCACATTTTCTTTATCCATTCTGGTGTTGATGGGCATTTGGGCTGTTTCCAAGATTTAGCTATTACAAACTGTGCTGCTATAAACATGGGTGTGTATATATCACTGTGATATGATGCTTTTAATTCTTTTGGGAAGTTACCAAGAAGGAGAATAGCTGGGTCAAATGGAATCTCTAGTCCTAGTTCCCTGAGGAATCTCCACACTGATTTCCATAGTGGTTGTACCAGTCTACATTCCCACCAACAGTGGAGAAGGGTTCCTTTTTCTCCACAGCCCCTCCAGCATTTGTTATGGGCTGATTTGTTGATAATAGCCATTCTTTGTGGAGTGAGGTGGAATCTCAGGGTTGTTTTGATTTGCATCTCTTGAATGACCAGTGATGTTGAACATTTTTTCATATGTCTATTTGCTGTTTCTACTTCTTCATCTGAGCACTCAGAATTCTTTACTAAGACAAGAAATGTGACGATCTGAGAAAAATTGGAGGTAATGGATGCCATAATGTAAGAAGAATCTGAAATTTTGTTAATTACTTGAGCAGTTTTCAAGTTGATTGTTGGTAATAATAATTAGATATTTTCTCTACTATTTCACCATCAGTGACTCAAATTCCTTACAATTAACATAAGCAGTGACAGAGGCCAGAGAACAATGGGGAAGGAGCTAAATGGTCACCAGGAAACTGTGCCTTGCTTGCTAACCCTCATGGTCACAATTTGAAGAATATTGGTTTGACGGGCTCTGTAGCTGCTTCTGGAGAGACATTCCAAACTTCTTCTAGGGGTTTAGATAATAGAATGCTTACTTTAAGAAAAAAAAATCTGCCAAGTTTTCCTTTTTTCTTCCTTTTTTCTTAATGTTGATGTAGACTTAAACTTTGGCTTTTCAATACATCTTTGAAATGACTGTCTATATGCAACACCATCCAGTGGAAGAAAAAAGTGTTTCCATCTGTGGGTATTTTTGGTAACCAAACTTTAAGCCTGAGTATTTGCCACGCTGCATTGCGGCTTCCTGGAGTGACTTCCTGCCTCTGCCACTGTGGCAGACAAAGCAGATAGCAGGTAGCCCCTTCCAGACATCTTGGCCCTCCGTGTTCCATTCAGAGAAGACAGTCTTATGGTTGGGAAGCCGACGTCTTTCCTGGTCTTTGCGTGGTCCTCTGTCTTCTTCCTCCTCTGTCACAGGAACTGCCTTTGTGAATGTGAAGCAATTACGCTAAGAGAGCAGCATGGTTTGACTGGACGCAAAGTGAAGATCGTACTTTTCTTTCTTCTCACTTTCCTAACGTGATTCCGCACACCACGCAGGGATGAGAGGGAGGCAAAGCGATGGGGGATGTGCTACCCAAACTCCTGTGAACCTTGGGCCTCGGAGACCTTGACCAAGTTTTCTTGTTTTGCCCTTAATAACGAGATCGTACTTTCTTTTATATATTCTTCTTTCTTTTATGTAAGGATGATGAGAGAAGACGGTAGAAATTTTTATTCCTTCAGCAAGATTTTAGGGAAACAAAGAGTTGGCTATTCTCCTGATCAGTAGTTTAAAAAACTCTCAAGAACTGTGAAGGGTCTAAGATTTTACCTTACTTACAAGCCAATAAGTTAGTCCGTTACAGTTTCGCGATGATGGCAGAAGGCATAAGGTTCCTGGGTCAGAGACTAAGGACTTCACTTCTCATGTGCAGCAAGCAACCTGACCTTGTCTATGCAGCCGACTGCTTGGAGGACAGGAACCAGAGTTCAGGGATCTTCCGTCAGGCGAGAATGTCTACTCACTGGTCAGGGGAGAGATACCATTTCTGTCCTACAAGGGTGTTCAGTATATGTGCATTTGTGGAAAATAGCTATATATGGCAGCTAGTGCCATCTATAGAAGCATGCAAGACCCATGGCAAATTGTCTCTCACCAAAATAATTTATCTGGTTGGCCAAATATCTCAAAGTACTGAATTCAATGTAATGCAGAGAATATAATGTAATATGCGGAGAATAAGGAGAAAGGAATGAAAGAAAAAAAAAGACAGTGACATTGTGCAATGGGGGTGGAGGTGACAAAGAAAACTCCTTCATGGGATTTTTGCATCTACCTTAATTCTAATTCTAAGTGGTTAACCAGCTCTTAAAGTTATACTCTGTGTACTATTAATAGGAATATTGACTTCCCAACAATTAATTTATTGCCATAATAATCCTGAAGTGTAGCCTGTAATAATGTAAACAATCCGGACCATGTCATATGTGCTGATTAGTGGTTTTGTACTACTACATTTTGAACTCAAATGGCTATAAAGAGTATTTTTGGTGAAAAAGTTATGATGATCTTGGATGTTTCTGAAATGTTAGTGCTATTTTCAAAATAATTTAAGAATTTTTATTAAACAAGAAAGTATATCTTTTATGGAGATGAAAGTATAAAAATTTACTACAAGCATCTTATATGAAGTCTTCTTCTAGATAACTACTTAGATTTTTTTATATTAAGAATTCAGTTTTGTTAGGATTGACTCCAGTCAGAAATAGTTGTGTGTTTCCAAGGAGTACAGGCTAAGGAAGGTACTGGTTACTGAGTACATGTCAGATCTACTTGCTTGAAGAAACAGGCAACTTCTATAGAAGCTGGAAAAAAAAAGTCAAGATTTTGTGGCGGGAGTTATTCAGAGAAAATAGATTTCTGGGAAACATTTTCATAGATGATACTAAAGTACATACTCTGAAGATTTATATGAAGTTTAAATACTTGATTGATCTGTCAAGATTTTGGGTACTCTAAATTACTTTGGTAAATGTGTACAAATTAGATTTTCAAAGGTGAAGTTTTCAAATATCTTCATGAATTCTGTGTCATATGCCACGTGGTGAATATTTATGATGCCTATTATGTGTCAGGTAATAGCCCTAGGTCCGGAGAAATAGCGACAAGCAAACAGACAAGCTTACATTCATTTTCCCATTATTTTTAAATCATAAATCAGCTAAAGACACATATATATGTATACACATTCATATACTGAGAAATACTCTGAAGAAAAAGTGGTAAATGGGATAGGAGGTGATGAGGTGTGTGGGTCTGACACCAGATGTCTGGACATGTTGGTGCTCAGGTTTCCGGAGTGCAGGAGGGAGAGCAGCTGGGCAGCCAGGACACTGGGCAATGGGGGCACTTGATATGGGATGGGGAAGACTGAGTGAGGGCCAGGGGGCAGGGGAGGTGTTAGTAGGGGATCAAAAGTTGGTGTTGGGTATGTTAAGTTGGAAATGTCTATTATTGAAATAGATTTACTGAATCGGCACTTGGAGCTCGGAACCTTGGAAAAAGTCAGGGTTCCTTGTATAAATGTACAGAAGCCTATCAATGGTATTGGAAGGAACAGGATTGGATAAGGTATCCAGGCAGCAAGAACGAGTGTAAATGGAGAGGTCTGTTGATTGAGGTCAAGGTCACGCCAACGTTTAGGATCGAGTAGAGAAGGAGCAACTAAGTACGGGCACCGTGAAGGCTAAGGCCAGTGCTATGGGCAGGGAACCAAAAGTGTCTGTTGGTCCACAAGCCAAGCGGCTAAAGACATGGTGAGCAACCATTCATCACAACAGCTGCCAAGAGAAAGAACAGTCTCAAGAAGGGCCTTAAATTTCTCTAAAAGGAAGATTAAGTAATGTACTTCAGAAAGGAAAAAAACCAAAATACGACAAAGAATGAGGGCAAAAAATATGAATATTATCTTTGGCCATTGCATCCCTTCATGTCTCCAATGCGACTTGCCTTGGGAACATTTTCTATCAGAGTGTAAATCTCGCAAAGAGGTGTTTACCTCAGAATCTCAAAAAGGGCTTTGTCTTGTGACACAAGAGACAGTGATTTTCCATCTCCAGAGACTGTTGTCGATGCCATTTGGTATAATTTAAAGTCGGTGCTTAATTCTGCCCGCTGCCCCCCACCCCCCCAGCAGGCAGATGTGTGCGTGATTGGGCTTAAATCATATTGACAGCAGTCAGATCTGTCCGCGGTCCAGGTCTCCTGCCAACGCCCTCCTTTGAGCTGGAATCAGCCCTTGCCCAGACTATGACAACTACTCCTGTGTTAGTTAATTGGAGAAACAGCCATCAAGACCAGAGTCAATGCTCAAGAGACTTATTGGGGGAAGTCCCTTTGAGAGATATGTGCAGAGGGGGCAGAAATAGGGAGACGAGCTTCAGGTCTTGTGGCAAAAGGAGGGAAGATGGAAAGCTCTCAGACCATGGGGTGATCCTAAGAAACTTTCGTGAAATCCTATGTCAAACCAAAAAATAGCAAAAGGACTGGGGTGTAGCTCAGTGTGAAGGTCTGCATTTATGTCCAGCGCATGTGCCTCTATTTGGCAGCCAAACCCAAAACACAAGGGGCCTGAGAAGCAGAGCCGTGAGCTTCCCGGGCTCTGAGAGTGTGGAGAGCTGATCAGAAGAGCGCGTCTGACGCAGCTCCAACCTGTGTGCCGACTCGGCCTCCCCTCCCAGTCTTCTCTTAGTTTCTCCTTCCCTGGGCTGGGACTGCAGGGGAGACCGTGATTTTGTCTCTGATATATGGGTCAGGTCTGTAGGGCCACGCCAGTGAGCATAAACGTTTGCCTCCTCATTCTGGATCTTTATCGTTCCTCTCCCTCTTATTATTATTGTTGTGTAGGAGATAGGGCCTTTCCCCCTTCGTTTCTTGTTTACTGCAGTTAGTGATTCCCTAATCTTGTGATTTTAAAAAATTCATCATTCTGACTCCAACCACTCAATTTAGATGGTTTAAGCACATTATTTCTTCTCAGCCCGGTACACATACAGCACAGAGACAAGGCATCAGACACAAGCTGAAGTCAAGTAAAACCACTTACACGACAAATTCAAATGAGACAGAGGATTGCTGTGCTTGATTTATGGTTGACGTAGTTGATTCTTTAACGACAACCATTCATAAAGAATTTGGACTGAGCCTGAAGTTACTCCCTTTCTCAAGATACCTCAATACATGTATTCATGAATCATTTTATTCTTTTGCACGATCTTTTTATCCTCCTTCTGGGCCTTGTCCTTCACTCCACTTCTTCCCAGTTGCTCCTTGCCTTGCTTCAGCAATTCTCTTTCTGGCCAGTACCTTTCATCTCACCCTGTTTCTTGCTAACTTCCTATTCCCTGCAAACACACTGAGTTCTTCCTAAAATTGTATAAATCTTCCAATTCTCTGTCTCTTGAAGTACTCATTCTTTGAAACTATCAGGGGCAAGATTGCAGAGCAGTAAAAGAATCATATAACTTTAGAAAACAGCTACTTTTAGAAGTGGAAAGCAGAAGATGGGACAAAGTAGACACAAAAGGAGTCATCAAAAGCAAGTGAAATGGCCAGTGTGTGGGAGGTCATGGAGTCCAAGGATGGAGCAGACTTCACGGAGTAAAGGGCAGAAGTTGTGAAAATCACGGACAAGGGGTTAAGTTGTAAAAAAAATCGTGAAAAGACTAAAAATTCAGTAAACTTTCAAGAATTTTGGAAGTGTCAGCAATGAAAGAAAGATAAAAACTTGTGGGGGAATTGATGTTCAAAAGAGTTTGAGGTGCATGCAGTAACACACGCCTATAGTCCCAGCACTTTGGAAGGTGAGGCAGGAAGATCCTCACTAGTTTGAGGCCAGCTTGGATTACATGGTGAGTTCAAGCCCAACTTGAAGTACATAGCGATACCATGGAGAGAGAGAGAGAGAGGGATTTTTCTTTCCTGAGAACAGTCTGAAGGATGCAGTCACCGAAAATGGAAATAAGAAAGTAAAGTGAGAGAAAAGGAAAAGAACAGGTTCACAAAGTTGACAAAAGAGGAAGGAATACAAACTATTCCTAGTTACATGTCAGGAGAACATAAGACAACTTTGTGCTGAATTTCCCAAGGACACTGCTGAGACTTTGTGCTACCCTGCAGCTGAAACCCCTTCTAGCCGATTTTACTTCCTTCCCATTTTAGTTCTCCGCTCTCTGTGTCAGATCTGCAACTTGGCTTTCCCTGCCTATCTTGCTCCTCCAGTCTTTGTGTTTCACAAACTTCACCCCCAATAAATCTCTTCTACTCTACCTTGGCATCTGTTTGTCAAATTGCCTGAAGTGAAGATCCGCAGTATCCAAATTAGAGATGTTGAGACTTGATGCAGAAATTTAATTGCGAGCCTATAGTCTTACAGAGGAATGACAAAATCATTTTAAAAACATGGCAACCCCTCCCCCCAAAAACGTGGCAACAGTTATACAGTGGTACCTCAGTTCACAAACTGAGCTCCTTCCATGATTCTGGTTGCAAGCCGAACTGATTGTGAACCAAATCAAATTTCCCCAGTAGGTTCAATCTGCTCTGAACCATACGTTTTTTTTTTAACCATAATAATAGGAAACAAAGTACAGTACGGTACAGTATGAAGAGAGAGAACACTAACTTGGCTTGAGGTGACTTCTGGCGTGGGGGATGGGAAGGTGGGTGGGGAGGAGCTTGCTGCTTAGAGGAAGAGTCCCTCTCCATAAGGACATTGGGGAGATCTCCTTCAGGATTTCCTGGTTTTTGTCTCTTAGCTGCAGGGTCAATTTTGATGAAAAATACGTCTAATAACACTTGTTTTTTTCCTCCACTCCATCACCCTTTGGGAACGAGAGACCGTGTTACTGTTTGTCAGATTCATACAGGTATGAATCTGCTCATTACAGTCAGGGTGGTGCTTCTCAAAGGAATCCTGGCACTCATTCCATTTTTCCATAATGGATTTTATCACGTCACTGCTAATACCCTCCCCGTCTTCTTTCTCAGTGGAATGGTTCTCAACAACTGCCTTCCGCAGCTCACTCTGGAGTTCAGTGAGATCTTCTGTCATCAGCTCCTTCTTATAGTCCTCAACAAGTTCCTGTATGTCTGCACCATTGATGGCCAGACCCATACTCTTGTCCATGGCCACAATCTCCTGCACTACTGCTGCATCAGCCCCTTTAAAGTCACATTCAGTGGCACACTCTGGGCACTGCTTCCTCCAGACTGAGTTTAAGGTCCAGCACATGACGTCTTCCCAGGATTTGTCGGTGAGGTTGATGCAGTGGAGGATATTGATGTGTCTCTTCCAGACTCTTTCAGAGTCAAAGATATCTCTTCAGTGACATTAAAACACCTGGTTGAAAAGCGCCTTTCTGTACAGCTCCTTGAAGTTGCAGATCACCTGCTGGTCCGTGGGCTGCAGAAGAGGTGTCGTGTGTGTGAGCTGAGGAACCTGACCATTATGGAGTCCTACTCAGTGTCCATATCATCCACCGGGGCTGGGGGGGTGCTGGGACATTGTCCATCACCCTTCAGGCAGTTGGTTGCCAGAAAGATATTTCTTAACAGTGGTGTGAACACCTTGTGCAACCACTCCGTGAACAATCGCCTTGTGCCCCAAGGTTTCGCACTGGCCTTCTTCTGTGAAACCTGCCTGAACAGGTGTCTGACTTTGTGCACATTCTATTCCTTGAATGCACGAGGGGTCTGGGAATCGTGCCCCAGCAGGGGCGTAATCTTCAGGTAGGCACTTGCATTTGCACACAGCAAAAGGGTCGGTCTGTTCTTCATGGACTTGCGCCCGGCAGTGCATTTTTCTCATGTGATATAGGTTCTGTTCAGTGTCTTCTTCCAGAAGAGCCTCGTCTCGTTACAGTCGAACATTTGTTGAGCATCGTATCCTTCTGCCTTCATGAATTTTGTGAATTCTTTCTTGTAGGCTTCTGCAGTGGCCTTGTCAGAACTGGAAGCCTCACCATGTCTCATCACACTGTGGATGCCACTTCTCTTGTGGAATTTAGCAAACCGCTCTCTACTGACTTTAAGTTCATCACTTGCCACACTTGTACAGGGATTTTCTGGCTGCAAATCACTGTGCACTCTCCTGGGTTTTTCATGGGTCATAGCTTCACTAACACTATCATCTGCCAGCTCTTTCTCATTCAAGCACACTAACAAAAGTTTTTCTACCTCTTCCAGCAATCAGATCCTCTGCTTCATTATCATCACTATTCCTTTTACAACATCAGCTCCTTTGATGGCATCTTACTCTTCAGAATAGTCAAGATTGTTGATTTCACCATCTTGTACTCTGAGGCCAGACCAGTGACATGAATACCACACTCATGCTTTTCTACAATTTCATTCTTAAATTCAATGGTTATTATTTTTCAAAATCTTTTTCTTACCACTGTTGCTCTGAACTTTCTTGTAATCTTCATTATTGCTCTGCACATTCTTGTCACCTTCATTACCATTCTGCACATTGTGGTTAACTTCACTGCCACTCACTATGGTCTCACTATGCAGTTCAGGCTGGCCTTGAACTCACTATATAGCACAAGCTGGCCTCAGACTCATGGCAATCCCCCCACCTTAGCCTCCAAAATGCTTGGATTGCAGGTGTGTGCCACAATGTCTGGCTACTACTCTGTACATTCTTGTTACTTTCATTACTGTTCCGAACTTTTACCACCATGCTTGCTCTATACTTTCTTTGGAGCCATACTGGATTGAATAATACTGTACAGTACTGTGTGTGCTAAAAATCACACAAAAAAGCTTCACAGCAAATGTGCACAGGTCCATCTGTGACTGCGATCTCAACTAGAAGAAACTATGGCCACGTATCAGAGAGGAGAAGATGGTCATGTTCATGTTTGTTGCTGGGAAGATGGCCACGGTAATGTTCACTGCCCACTGCAGAGTTCATGAACAGAAGCAGAAATTTGCCAAATGCTTCTGTTTGTGAACCAAATTGTTTTAAACAGAAGCATACATGAGTTGAGGTACTGCTGTAATTTGGATTGTGTGCAAATCATCATGAGAAACTTCTTGGACAAAGAGACTTGAATAACTTTTTCCTTATGTTTTCTGCAATTCAGTACAAGCTCTGTCATTATCAGAAGGCTTTTCCTATTAGAATTGGTTGCTTGTCTCTTGAAGAGATCACACTCTAATGGAATGACAAACATACAAAGACATTTTATCTTTATCTATTGAAAGATCTTTTAGAATGTTCAGTGGTGCCAAAAATGCTGGTTGAGGAATGGATGAGACTCTGGAAAACATCACGGAGAATGAATCAACGACCTGTGTTTTGAAGAATGAGCAGGTGTTTTTCAGGTGAACAAGTAGAAAGATGAGTGGTTGATAGGGGTTCGTTATCTAGAACCATGTTAAGAACAGAGGTACAAACAGGTATTCAAGAAAGAGAAAGTCACTTGGATAACTAGAGCTTAGTGTGCTCAGGGTATTGAGGAATGAAAGATAGTGGTGAAAAGAAGATTAATTGTACAACATGAGTTCTTGCTGAATATCTATATTTAAAAATCATTTGTCACTTCTCAAAATATGTTGTTGGAAGAAGTGTGTATGTATGTGTGTGTGTGTGTGTGTGTGTGTGTGTATTTGTGCATGTAGTAAGATTAGATGAAGTGACTGAAATAAAGATTCTAGCTATATTTCATTCTGCATGAAAATTAGAAGAAAATTATGAGGGAAAAATTGTCTGTGACTGTACATATTTCAATTTTCCACAAAAAGATCAAGAGAAAAATCAATGTCTATTTGCTTATGATAGTATAGCAATGCAAATACATTCTCCAGTCTCGTAACCTCAGAGCTATTTTTGACTACTTATTATATGCCAAATCTTTGCGGGTTTTCCTCTGGAATAACTCAGGACTCGCTCCTTTCTTTCCATATTCACAGCATCACTCTTCCGTAGTCACTGTCAGCTTCCAAAATAAATCTCTACATCAAGTAACAACATCTCTAATTCAGATACTACTGCCTCTTACTCAAAAGTGGCAAGAAAAAAAATCCCACAAAACTACTTTTATTCCATTGTTTCCTTAGAAACTTGTGGTTTTCTGCTTTTCATCATAACATCTATAAGTCCAGAGCCCTCGAGATGTGTCGCCATCTAGCCAGGACCCCCTCTTGGTACTTCCAGCATGCCCCAGGGGCTCCCTCTGTTGTTTTCTATATAACTTGTTTCTTTTAGCCTTCTTAGATGTCCCCTTGTTTGGAAAATTTTTTCATTTCTATCAATAGACTTCCTATTTACACATTCACTTTTATTCTGAGTAGACTAGGTATGTATGTGCATATACATAAACACAAGTGTACACGCACATATATACTATACAATATAAATATATAATATACTATATATACAATATATACAATATATATAATATACAGTATATAAAAGTATGCATAAAAGTATAAAACATATTTATATTTATACTTTGTTATTTTATTTACATATGTTTATTTTCATCTTCTCTTTGAAAAGGTAAAAAGTCTTTCTGAGTACATTTGGTACTCTTAGCTCATTTTGTGTATTCTGTAGTTTCTAAATGAATAAGTGATAATATATTTTTAGTTTGATTTTGTTTGTGTGTGTGTGTATTTTTTTTTTTTTTTCTGATCATCTACTGTAGGGATCTCAGCACTTTTGTTCACATGCAGCTCCCGAAGGCAGTAACCCTTAACTGGAGATGCAAGGATGAGAGGGCACCACAGGGAACAGTGGTAGATAGCACACTCCAGGAGATGCTATTGTAATTAAGGGAAGGCATATATAGTTTGAAGACATTTTCTCTGGACTATGATTTGCTTCCTCAGTATTGTATCTGTTTTCTGCACCCAGTGAGACTACTGATTATCAAGTTATAATTATGCATTAAACAACCCTATAGCTTGATTTATTTGGGGATTCAAAATCATCATGAATTTTTTTGAACCTAGCTAATGAGCTAAAGTTAGTCACTGCAAGTAATTAAGTAAACGTCAAAGAAGAAAAATGTTTCGCTTTTACTTTTTATTTACCACAAGACTGACAGCTAATATTGAATAATTAGATTCATGGAGCACCATATCACCGACCAGTAAATATTATAATGGCACCGTTCCAAAAAGGGAGACTCTTGGCTTGCTTGAGGTCTGCCACTGTCTGTGAGGACATGGCTCTTAGGCCACATTTCCTCAACTGCAACAGGAGCTAACCTGCCTTACCTACTTAGAGTTCTCATACTCTTTAACTTGCTTCTGGGTGCTAAACATGAGAAATAGTAAGTATATAAGACTTGGCTTTCCCTTTCAGGACAGTAGAAAAATAGTACTGTGGGTGCGAACATCCGTCTTGAAGTTGTTATCTATAAAAACTTTACAAATTTACAAAGAATGTAAATACATTGTCAATAACTTCTCAGAGGAGAGTACCTCTTTTTAAAAAAAAACAACTAGAAATGCACAAAGTTGGTTGTGTTATAAAACACAAGGTATAGCCTCATTTGTAATGGTGCAAATATTTTTAAAAATTTCCTTAGTCCTGGGACCATGTGTGCCTCACTCCCAGCTGCCACATGCCTGGCCAACCTGCACATTGAGCCAGGAGGACACCTGGACTGTGTGACCCACCCCCAGCCAATGCTGTCACTGCTCCTGGAGTCTCCACAGCATAGGATGACAGAAGTGGCAATGATCAGACCAACCTGATTGAAGAAGAGACCAGCACCCAGGAGGAGAGTTTTGCTTCAGGAATGAATAGTACCCTAGCACGAGTCCAGGTGAGAAAAAGAATACCCTAGACAGAAATGACAAGACTAAAAACACAGATGAAATGAAAACAACAAGCAAGGTCAGTGGATAAACAACAATAAAAAAGGACGGGAAAAGAAAAACAAAGGAGTCACCAGCAGAAAGAGTGCAATGATAGTAAATAATCAATTTATCTCAGTAATATCTCTCAAATGGCCTCAGTTCTCCAATTAAAGACACAGATTGGCAGACTGTATTAAAAAACAACCCCCAACCAGAATCTAATAGTATATTTATTGCATTCAAGAAAACCATCTAATCCAACAAGGATGGAAAACAATATTTCATGCACCAAGACCACAAAAATAATCAAAGGTAACAATTTTAATCTCGGACATGGTAAGCATCAAGCTACAGTGGATTAGAAGAGACAAAAAAAGGTCATTCACTACACAGCGTGAAGTTCCTTACACCACCCAGTGGCTGATGTCTGCTTGAGTTGACCTGGAGGGTAGAAAACTGGTACCTCTGAGGAGCTGGAATATCTCGAAGGCTGGGTGTTTTGCTAGTTTGAGCAGAGATGGACCTTACAGGGAAAAGAGGAAGCTCCTGGGGTTGGAGAGGGGGGACAATCAGATAAAAGTGAATTATTCAGCCAAACTGTCACCGTACCTTGCTTGCCTGCCTTGCTACCTAAAACAAACTTTCTGCGCTTTGTTGTTCCTCAATAAATCTAGGGTTTGGATCAATTCAGAGCTCCTCTCTGAACTGGCGAAGCCCCCTGGACCCCCACAAAGATATTATCTGTTTTTTGCTTTGTCTCTCTAACAGGGTTTGCTGGTCCAAACCCGGCAACATACTAGTTAAGGGAATAATCCAACAAGAAGAGGTAATGCTTATAAATATGCACCAAACACTGGAGCACCTATCTTCAAAAACCAAACACTACTAAACATATATGATCACATGAACACTAACACAATCATAATGAGGGATCTTAACACTCCACTTTCACAAAGAGACAGGTCAAGTAAACAAAAATCAGTAAAGAAATATCAGAGCTGAACTACATCCTTGAACATATGAACTCGATAGATACCTACAGAGTATTCTACCCCACTACAGCAGAGAATACTTTCTTTTCTGCAGCACATGGCGCTTTTTCCAAAATAGATCACATACTAGTGCATGACCCTCCTCAAATAAGTATAAAAGAATTAAAAATCATCCCATGTGTACTATCCAACCACTGTGCAATGTAAATGGAAATCAGTGACTGAAAAAATATTATGGAAAATGTAGAAGCATCTGGAAAATTAACAACACACTCATAAGCAGCCAATAGGTCACAGAAGATAGCAAGAAAGAAATTAAAAAATTTCTGGAAGTTAACAATGCCTGAACCACCGGGACACTGTGAAAGTAGCTCTAAGGTGGAAGTTCATTGCAATCAATGCTCACATTAGGAAAACAGAGCAACAGCAAAGAAATAACCTTATGAGGAATCTTAAGATACATGATAAAAAACAATAATCCAGGCCTAAATCAAAATTATGAAGGGAAATTTTAAAGGTTAGAGTGGAAATCAATAAAATCAAGGCTAAAAAAACACAACACTACAAAGAATCAACAACTTGAAGAGCTGGTTCTTTGAAAGAGCAAATGAAATAGATAAACCCTTAGCCAAACTTACCAAGAGAAAGAGAGCAAACACTCGCATGAGTGCAATTAAAATTGAAAAAGTTGAAATCACAACAAAGTCAAAATCCAGAAGATAGTAACTACTATAAAAATTGTATTCTAACAAATTGACAAAGTTTGAAAAAAATAGATTCCTATACTCATATAAATTATCAAAGATAACCCGAAAAGACACAAAAAAATGCTGAAAAACGCAATAGCAAGTAATGAAATTAAGACAGTAATAAAGATTCTACCAACTAAAACTAACATAGTACCTGATCCACTGATGCATTCTATGAATCCTTTAAGGATGTTGTATTACTTATATTCCCCAAGCACTTTAAAGATATTGAAAAGGACAAAGTGCTTCTAAGTTTATTTATGGAAGCCAGTATCACTTTTATTCCAAAAGCAGATAAATTCCCAACTAAAAAAGAAAACTACAGGCCAATCTTATTAATAAACAGAGACACGAAAATCCTCAACAAGATAATGAATAGAATGCAAGGCTAAAAAAACACCAAAAAGACCACATATCAAAAAGACCACACATCATGACCAAGTAGGTTTCATCTCAGAGATGCAAGCATGGTTAAACACATGCAAATCAATACATGTAACACATCACATAAACAGAACCAAAGTCAAAAGCCTCATGATCATATCTCTAGATGTAGAAAAGGCTTTCAACAAAATCCAACACCCTTTCGTGATATGAACACTGAAAAAAATAGGTATAGAAGGACCACACCTGAATTTGACAAAAGCTATTTATGACAAACCAATAACCAACCTCATATTAAATGGAGAAAAACTTAAAGCACCCTTTTAAAATCAGGAATAAGACAAAAATGCTCACTATGATCACTTTTATTCAATGCAGTACTCAAAACTTTAGCCAGAGCACTCAGACAAGAGAAAGAAATAAAACAGATACATATAGCAAAGTGTGAACTCAAATTACCCATATTTGCAGATGACATGAGATTCTCCTAGAAAACCCAAAGAATTCTACCAGCAAACTCTTAGAATTAACAACTGACTTCAATATAGCAGGATGCAGAATCAACACACAAAAATCAATAGCATTTGTGTACACTAATAATGAACTCAGTGAGGGGGACAGTTTGAAAGTAACACAATTCACAGTAGCATTAAGAAAAATTAAACACTTAGGAATTAACCTAACTGAGGAAGTGAAAGAGCTCCAAAAAGAAAGCTACAGTTCTGGGTTCTGACCGGCAAACGTTGATAGAGAGATGGATGAAGGCATGAGAGACAGAGAATATATTTGTGGAGGGTCAGAGGACTCTGCTGGAATGAAGTCTGAAACTGAGTTAAACTCCCAGTTTTATTGAGAAACAAACAAAGACATTGTGTTCTGCTGAACATGGCTGCTTATTCTTGGTAAGAAAGCGTGACAATGTTCATGCCACATTGTTAACCTTATCAAATCATTCCAAGGATGTTCCACCCATTTCCCCAGCAAGGCTTGCTTCTGCTTGAGTGGGCATAACATCTCATCTGCTGCACCCTGTGTCAACCTGAGCAGATGTCAACCCGCTGGGTGACACAAGGAGCTCCACTTTCAGTACTCTGAAAAAGGAGATTGAAGAATGCATCAGAAAATGGAAAGAAGTGCCTTGCTCCTGGATAGGCAGAACCAATATTGCTAAGATGGTCATGCTTCCAAAACTGTTATGCAGATACAGTGCAGTCCCAAACAAAATACCAACATCATACTCTACAGGTCTAGAGGAAAAAAAATCTTCAAATTCATATCAAACCAAAAGAGGTGCAGAATAGTAAAAGCAACCTTACATAATAAAAGCAAAGCAGGAGGCATCACAAAGCCTGGCTTCAAGGTATACTACAAAGCAACACTGATAAAAATGGAAGGCAAAATAGACATGTGGGTCAATGAACAGAACAGAGAATACAGAAACATCCCCAGATACATTCAGCTATATAATCTTTGACAAAGGGGCCAAAAACATATTTTGGAGGAAAGACAACCAAGTCAACAAATGGTACTGGGAAAAACCAGCCATCATTTGCAGAAAACTGAAGCTAGGACCATATACTAAGCTAAAATCAATAAATGTAATACATTGCATAAAAAGAACCAAAGTCAAAAGCCTCCATATACTAAGCTAAAATCAAAGTGGATCAAAGATCTAAACATTAAAACAGAAACATTGAGCCTACTGGAAAATAAAATTGATAAAACACTTGAAATCATAGATGTAGGAAAGGATTTCCTAAACAGAACCGCAACCGCACAAGAAATAACAGGAGGGAGACTTCCAGGAAGATGGCAGAGCACTGAACAGCAGAGAAACAACCTCTCCAAGATTTGTTGTCCAAACGCTGGAATATAGCAACTTGAGGAAGAGAAGAAGGAGGGAAGTATGTTCCGAGGACCCAGCAGGGATCTGAAGAGACAAGGGAAGCCCACAGGGAAAGCAAAAAGAGAGTTCTCAGCACAGAAGGAGGTGGTGGATGATGCTTTCTCTCAGAGCCCTGGCTCTCAGCACAGGAGAGGCGGCTCAAGCCCGCAGATGCTTGGTGAGTACTGGCAACCCCGGAGGCCTCCACAGAAAGACACACCAGTGGGACGGAGCAGTGGACACAGCAGACTGCAGTGGCTGGTGAGTTATTTGGGTTCAGGTGTCCCCCAGGGCAGGGCAATTGGCTGGTCACTATCTTGGAGAGGGGCTGACTGAAGTCAGGTCTCAGAGAAGCTGCTGGTGGTGGCTCTCTGGCCAGGGTAAGGTGGAGCTGAGTTCAAACTCAAGTGGGCAAGAGGTCAAGGAGGCAAGTCCAGGCCGGCAGGAGACACACAGTGTGTCTCTAGCTGAACAAATTGGGTTCTGCCTCACACCCAGAGACCAGGCTGAACTTCAGTGGGATTGGTGATGAAGCCTGACTGTTGAAGCCAACTGGTATGACCCATCACTCTGCTTAAATCTACTGCTGGGATTAATCAATACGGACCTGGGCCTGCCCAGTCTGTCTACCAGTGACAGCAGAGACTTGCCTGGAAGGGGACTTTTTTCCCTTTCTGTTGTTGTTGCTGGTTTCTTTTATTTTTCCTCTTACTTTTTTCTTGTTTTTATATGAATATGAAATTTGTTTCTAGTGTTTTGTTGTTATTGTTTTGTTCTGTCCTTGTTTTTATTTCTTCCTTCTCCCTTTCACTCCTTTCTTCTTTACTAGTTTCTCAAAGTTTGCATAAACTTCACCTGTCCTCCAGCCTTGCTTCTCATCTCTTTGCTTTCTTCTATTTCTCTATTTTTTCCTCCTAATGCCTTTTGAATTTTCTTCTTGAGAGTAAAGTCACCATATTGAGGGCATACTTACGAGTTTCTGGTTTATTTCAAATATTGTTACATAACCACAAATCTAGTTCATATGGTTAAAGGTGGAGAATTAATAGTTACTGTAGTTTGTCATTTTCTAGGCTGTGTTTGATGCTGCTGTTATTACTGATTGTACTACTTTAGTCAAGGTGACAGAATTGTTCTAATCAGTTGTTTTTCCTTTTATGCCAAGATTGAGATTGCCTGAGGGTCATAAACAGCACTACAGGCCAGGGCCAAAGAACCAGGAGCTAGGCCAAATAGACACCAACTTCTCAGCCCCAACAAATTGAAGAAGTAGGATCTTGCAATAGACTCAAAACCCCAAAATCAGCTACACCTGGAAGACATCTCTGAGAAAGTAGTCATTTCCAAAGGGTTCTTGATACTAGCAATAAAGCTACCTGCCATAAGCTACTCACAAGCATCAACCTGGGAATTAATCTAAAAAAAAAAAAAAAAGAAAATAAGAAGACACCTAAATAAGATGCAACCCCAGACTTGCAGCTTGCCGAAGAAATAACAGGAGGACTCAAAAAATGGAATTACATCAAATTAAAAAGCTTCTGCACAGCAAAGGAATCAGTTAGTAAAGAGAAAACCTACAGAATGGAAAAAATTTTGTATTTGGGGCTAAAATTTAAAGCAAATACCATTCCCGTTAACATAATTAAAGCCTTTGGTTTGACACACATACCCCAGGCAGTTGTATAATAAATATGGTATACTATTGTATTGCCCTTTAGTAAAGGTCTCCAGTTTTATTATTCTGAATTATAATTTATAAAAAATATCTTCTTTAACAACTCTAAAATAAGCTAGGATTTATAAAGGGTAAGTTAGGGAAATTCGTAGTTTTGCTCCATGAGAAGAGCTGAGTGAAAAGAGGGATCTATAACGGAAATATTTTTCTACTTCTCTTTGTGCTTTCTTCTCTCTGACATTCCACTCAGATATCGAGAATACTGCAACTCATTTTCTTTGGAAAATAATTTCAAGGGGGAGTTGCAATGAAAGATCATTTTCTGGCCTGTTGGCACCTGACTGTTTGTCAGTAGCAGGGCTTAATGCATTTGCACATGGAAGGGAGGACAGATCGTTTTCCTTAATTTGAATACACTTAGGGCTATCTGAATTATTAATTAGTAATTCTAGAGATACTGACAAGTGTAGACAGAGTTTCAGGTTTTAAGCATGATTTTTTTCCATTGCAGAGGAAAACTATCATCTGTACATACTAGGTCAGGATTCCCACTTACTTTTCTTAACACTGTTTTGATCCAGAACAATTTTCTTTAATTACAGAAAAAGATGCCATGGTAAATAATTTCTTTGTTAGTTACCTAAGTTAAAGACTCAAAACATGAGGTATTTTAGACAGGGACTCATTTGATATGATTGGTATAATAGAGTCTAAGAAATTATTTGCAGAAGTTTATGTGGGTAGGGAAAAGATTGTGGGAAAATAATAATATGAGAGTTGTCTTAGTCAGTTTTCCATTGCTGAGACACGATACCTGACACCCAGAACTAAAAGAGGAGATATTTATTTTTGCTTTCAGTGTTTAGAGGATTCAGTCCATCATGGTCAGCTGGCTCCAAGGCAGGAGGGGAATGGTGTAAGGGTCTAAGCAGAGGGAAGCTGCTCACATCATGGCTGTTAGGAAGCTGAGAGGGAAGGGAAGACCCGGGAAGGGAGAAACACCATTCCAGGTCACCCCCCAGTGACCCTCTTTTTTGACCAGACCCCCCCTCCTAATAGCACATTTAACTGCTGAACTCAGTAGTGGATGAACCCATCAGTGTTATAGCACCCCCATAATTCAGTTACCTTCCAAAAGCTCTGATTCTGAGTACATGAGAGTTTTGGGGATCCTTCTATATCTAAACCATAAAAATTGTGCTTATATTTCAGAGATTGTGCTTACTGTTTATACTCGCTATTTTTACAGACCTGGGGCTATGATCTTGAACTGACTTCCTGTTCACATGAACAAAAGCAGAGCAATGAGAATGGTATGAGCAGTCCTTAAGGAAGCCACTCAAACTTCCCCGATTGCCTTCTGATGGGGCAGAAACATCTAAAAATGCAAATAGGTAGTCCTTAGGGTTTTCACTTTGACATTTGCCTTTCACTCTTTTCATTCCATTATCCCTAGATAAAAAAAATTTGCGTCCAAATTCTGTACTTTAGAGTTTTAAAAAATATGAAGAGTGACAGGTTGACAGAGCAGTGCAGTTTCCTAATATTTACATTTAATAGCGGAGACATTTGCAGTGGATCGTGGGGACTTTACAGGAGGAATGTCTCGTGGAAGCGGCCAGCTGTTTTCTCTGGGTGGCGTATCCGGGAAGGGGGAAGGAGAGAATGCTTTGCCCAGAGTCTGCGGAGAGTGCATCATCTATCCCATTACACTTTGGCGCTCTGTCCAGCCGCTGTGGTCCCGAGGAGGAGGGTGGTCTGGTCTGGTTCTCTCATGGTGAGCCACGCAGCTGGCTTCACCACCTTGGGGACTTGCGGGGTGTCACTTCATGTCTGAATGGAGAGTGTCCAAAGGCAGAAGTGAGCTAATACATTTTATTATAGGATGTTGCTTGTAAAAAGTGCTTATTCCACAGTTTGTTGTCAGAACAGGAGATAGTGTGTGGAAAAATGGAACGTTCCAGAGGAACGTCTCCAGAGGGGAGAGGAGGATCAGTCTGGCATGGACAGAAACTAGCTCAGTGTAATAGTGTACGGGTTGGACAAAGGCTGCGGGGAAGGAGAGTGTGTCCCTGAAGGAGTGATGGGGCAGGCTCATGGCTGTGTATTCTTTAGGTTCTTTCCTTTAGAATGCAAAATTTATTTAATGAATTAAAAGGTATGTGAACACAATGCACCAGTATGTCCCCTCCAAGTGAAAAGATGACATAATGAGGATTTATTTTTTTAAGAAAAACTTGTCTATAGAGACTAAAGGTGTAGACAAAGTGACCCTTATAGATTGGATAGTTCAATTTGCCTGGTTCCAGTGCCTGTCTTTATGAGAAAATGAAAATAGTTGTGATTTTTCTTTTAAAAACAAGACTTTGAGCTATGTGTGGTAGTACATGCTTATAATCTCAGCTTTTTGGGAGGCTGAGGCAGGAGGATTACCAAGTTCAAGGCTATTCCGGGCAACTTAGCAAAACTCTGTCTCAAAAACTAAAAAGGGCTGAAGGGGTCACTTGCTGGTAGAACCATTGTTTAGCACGTGTGAGGCCATATGTTCAATCCTTAGAATCGAACCAAACCAAACAAAATGCTTCATTCTTCCCAGATGTCATAGGAAAAGGTGTGCATCTTGTGTGTGATCCCGATGTTTTGTGAGGTTTAAGGATTCTTTTGTAGATGTGAAACAACAGACTGACACATTCACCGGAGAGCTGGAAGGCAGAGCTTTTTGGTTTTGTGTACAGGAGGAGAGACGGCTGCCACGCAGGGCCACACGAGGGTGCTCAGGGAGGAGAATAGCAAGTGGGCACAGCACAGTGTTTGTGGGGCAAGCGAGGTGGGGTTAGTCAGATTCCTGGAGTTCCCTGTGGACTGGCCAGTTCGAATCATTTCCGTTGCCCCTGGGCATAGGTGCTGTACCTCGTTGTCCAGGGTCAGGCCCTGGGGCAATGAGGGATAGTGTGTAATGGGCCCAAGTGTGAGACACTGGTAAAGAAAGTGGTTTAGGTGTAGACAATGCTGTCTACCCAAAAAAGGAAAATTAATCAGTCAGGGACTCTGACCTGGGTCAAGAAAACATTAAAAAAATACCGCACCTCTCCATAGTATAAGAGATAACAGACTTCCATTTTTAAAGTGGTTTAAATGCCAATGGTAGTTCAATAAAAAGAGTTTATGTTCAATGCCTAGCACGTACCTAACTCTTTTCACCCTCGTATAAATGAACAAGTGAAAAAAAACAATACATGGGCATTAATGGCAACAGCAATGCTGAACACGTCACCCTTGCATTTCTTTCTTTTGTCATTTGTTTCGCTTTTATTTTTCCATTGAAGCTTGGGAGGGAAGGCAGGCTGCTGGCTTTGTGCATGTGGACGTTAGGGTCAGTGGCTTTGAAGATAATGGCATAGCTCAGCTCTCCTGTGGAACACCCTTCTGGTATGACTGGGAATTGGAATAATCCTCCAGTTTAGTGGGGAGGAAGTAGTGAAAGCTAAGCGAATGGAGGGAATTTTAAGCTGCATATTCACGATCAGCTGAAAAAAGATGTTTTTCTTCTTTGTATCCATCCTGGATGGGGCTTTAATTGAGTTACTCCTGGAATATGTACGAAGCTCTGGGAGGGCCTCAGTTTGGACTGTGGAGAGAGATTTTGTGAACAATAAAAATTCAAGATGTTCGTTCAGATCCACAAACTAGATTCCAAATGCCCAGATAAGGAGTGAGAATCCAAGATAAACCATAGTCAGCTGTGTTTGTTGTAAAAGCAGGAAGTGGTCAAATAAGAGAATCCAGAACTGGTGTGGTCCTGAATGATTTTCACCCATCCATGTTGAATTTGGCTCCATAAGGAAAATATTAGGTGGCTGTAAGGATGACAGATGACTTTACCTTTGAAATTCAGGCCCAGATCACTAGTTTCACTGGAGGAAAATCCTTGTATTTAATGTTTTAGGATTTCCCAGGACCAATAAAAAGACAGATTAGTTGGATAACTCCATGCTTGACCTCACTCTGCTTTTCCCAAAGTATTGTTGGTTCAGTTAGGGTCTAGAAATCTTCATGCTTGGTGACCCTCAACAGTTTGAATTATTGCAGGAAAAGGGTTAGGATAGAACTTCATTCCAAAAAGCACACACTTTTTTTTCAACGACAACCACATATGTATGCTTCATCTTCTTGGATCTTGAAATTCAAACCTCAAAACTAATGTATAAACACAGTAGTAACATCATCTTCGGCCTTTTAAAAAATTCATTTGTAAGGCTTCACTGGTGACTGGATATTTCTGGATCTCTAAAATTATCTGTTCAAATGTACTTTAATAAGTACTCTGTATTATCCAGATAGTGGAGACATTTTGAATAGAATGATGCCTTTCTGTGAATACTTCAGTAGCACCATTGAGAACTCTTGCTGGAATTCAGAAAGATAGAACCTGGATGTCCTTAAACATCTGCAGTGCTGACTTAGATCTTTCCATGGTCTGGGGGTCTTCACCCCCGCATTAGTATGTTGAAATCCTAACCCCAAGGAGATGGTTTCAGGGGTGGGGCCTTTGGAGAGATAATTAGGCAATGAAGGTGGAACACTCATGAATGGTACTAGTGTGTTTCTGAAACAGACCACAGGAGCTCGTTGGACCATTTCCACCATGTGAAGTTCCCCAGAGCAGATGTCATCTATGGGGAACAGCCCTCACCAAACACCCCATCTGCCAGCCTCCAGAACTGCTAGAAATAAACTTCTTTTGTTCAGAAGTCACTTGGTCAATTGCATTTTGCTATGGCAACCTGAAAGTCTATCAGGAAACTTCAAAAGTGGACTTCCAGAGATGTCACTGGGAGATTTTTTTCCTGTCCTAATTTAAGACCTGGAAGAAGCAAAGGAAGAAACAAATAAGGAACCCCCCATGTACACATAAGCTTAAATAGATGTCTACAGGTTTAAAACTAACTCAAAAGATTATGTTCACCTTAATTTGGAGAAATACGTTGAATTTGAAACCACAAAGGATAGAGATTTTTACTGTACTTGCAAGTTACCTGCATGACTAGCTCTTTGGATCAGAAAACAAGTCAGGTATTATTCACAGGAAAAAGGGTAGTCAGGCTGGTATCTTCATCAGTACCCCAGTTCCCTCAGATCCCCTCAGATCCCCACTGGGTAAAGTACACCTGGTAAAAATAGATTGATTAATTAAACAAAAAAAAAAACCATGGAATATGGTACAGCCATTAAAACATAACATCTCTGTACAGCTAGTTCTCAAGTATACTTTTATGTGAATAGTTTTATATATAAATAGTGTAAAATTCAATGGTATAAAACCAACGATGACATAAGATTGAATTGTTTTCATGTATTATAATACTTTCATCTGGTTCCCCATTAAGAGTCACTTAAATATTTCCAGTGTTTTCATTTTATGATCAGTACTCCACTGTGCTTTAAATAGAAAACCAATTTCTATTTAAATATATTTTCATATGCTCATCTGTCAATAGGTGAACTTTTGAAAGATGCACAAAGGACTACATGAGTCGCTCCTGGGGAGGGCAACCCGATGATGAAACAGAGATGGAAAGGAATTTTTCCTTTTTACTGTGTAGATTTTATACATTTTTAAATTTTATGCTATTTATATATAAAGCTAGTCACATAAAAGTATACTTGAGAACTAATTTCATGGAGATCTTTATTCTTTTAATGGCTACACTGTATTCTATTCCATGTATTTCATGTTTACTTAATCAATCTGTTTTTACTGGGTATAATTATATTATGAAACCTTGCATAGTTTCTCTGAAGTCTTTTAAAATTATTTTCTAAGGGAAAAATAACTAGGTGCATGTATCAGATAAGACTCTGTCCAGGAAATAGAAAACATTCTAGACATTTCAAACAGAAAAAGATTTACCACCAGGACATGGGTGCTGAGAGATGTCTCTGGAATGGTGGATGAGAAGGAGCCAGGGGAGTTATCACTGAACTGTTAGTTTCCAGGTCCAATTTAGGAGGTGAAATCCAGGGGTTAGGAAGCTGCTACTGCTTCTGATATCACCATTCTCGAACCAAACTGCACCCACAGACAGTGACTACACACTGGAATGTGCACTCTGGCCACCACAAGGAACCGTGTGTTGGAGAGGGCTAATTATTCCAACCACAAGGGAATGGCCTCTGCCTATGTCTTGCTTTCCAAATCTTATAGCCATGTATTGCACTGCAGAACCTTAATCACATCTAAAATTTAGCCATTAGGATGTCTATAGTATTACTGTAGTGTGTGTGTGTGTCTGTGTGTGTGAGTGTGAGTGTAGAGGGGAAGGCAGAGGAGGGTAAAGATGAATATCCACTCTCATCCAGCATCAGACATAAGAGGACACTGATACAGAGAAAAATTGAGAAACTTTCCCAAGTGTGCAGGTTTTAAAGTCAGGCAACCCATACTACTCACCAGTAAATTATCTTTAAAATCTCTCAGTGCTTTTCTTCAAGTCTTCAAATATTACTGCCACATTTGCAATGGCCTTTCCCATCCCATGTTATATAAATTTGGCCCATAGTTCTTTACTGAATTTTGTAGTTTAACAAAACTACAAATGACTCTTTATTTCAAATATTTAATTTATTCAGAATTTAGTTTCGTGCAAGGTAGAATTTATGTAGGCACATGTTTTCCTAGATAGTTGTTCAGTGGGTCCCAACAGCACTTACTGAATAGTCTGTCCTTGAGTGCATTGATTTGGAATGCAGCTTTTATTGTAAATAGTTTTTTTTTTTCCTTCTTGTGGTATGCTTTGCCATTTTGAATTTTTTTATATGTTAATTGGGGATTTTTATAATTTCATGTAAGTATAACTCACTTCTTATTAAAATGACTTCAAAGAATTTATTATGTCAGCATGACCATTATTATTCTGTCATCATAATTTTTATTTTATGACCACGGTGCTCCAGCTACTTTTTAAAGTTCTTTATATTCATTATCTTACTTAATACTAGCATTTATTTTGCATAGGCTCTGTGTTACAGATGAGAACATGTTCGTATATAAGGTTTAAATAACTTGCCTAAGGACATAGATAAATGCTAGAACGTGGATCTGCAATTCTCCTATTATCCTGAATGTAACCTTCGTTCCATTCTATTTTCCGGTTCATTCTGGCAGGCATTTTAGAAAGCCATTGACTTTGGCTATTTTGAAACCTGCTTTTCTATTTCATTCTTCAGTTTTAAAGCCCCCGAGATACCTGGAAACATGTCTTAAGATATGCATTACAAGGAAAGCACATAAAAGCCACCAAACAACAATGAGGAAGGTGTCAACCGGGTCAGTTCTGGCTGTCAGCTGGGGGGCGGGAGGCAAAGAGTCACGGCCTCAGAGTACACCATGGGGACTTCCTGTTCCAGCCTGAGATGGGAGCAACAGACTGCCTCATCCCTCCAAAATATGACAAGGTGCCAGCCTTTTGCTGAGTATCAGGCACATATGCCTGCCTACCTTCATCCCTCTTGTTTCTAACTATGCTAGAACTGCCCTCCTGTACTGAGTAATAATTAAGCAGGTTTTTACTGGGAGGAGGGGGTCAGCTCATCCTTGTTTCCAGAGTGAGACCTCACAGGTCTAAGTAAATCAGCCTAATCTGACCCAGCTACCATGATGACTGGATCAGTGCCCTGTCCGATGAATGCTATTTCATGTTATTTACCTGGAAATTGTAGGAAAATTAGGCCAACAAAATGAAGTAAAGGACTTTCACTTTCAAGCAGGGTGGGGCGAAAACCTCTTTGAATGATGCAGAGTACAGACGTGAGGGCTGAACACTGCAGCAACTTACAAACCTGGGGAGAAGTCAGGCTAAGAGTGAGCTATTAAATGAACAATTGGAGGAGTTAGAGGAAAATTAAGCAAGAACTCTGATCAAGGAGTGTCTGAACCCCCTTTGATTTCCAAGTTATGTGAGTAAATAAAGCCCTTTATGTCACTTTGAACTGTGTAATGTAAATTTACCTTATTTTTAAAGGAAGTTAGAGGAGAAAGGAGTGGGGAGGCTAGTACTCAGTCTATCATCAGTAGATTCCCCACTAAGCTCTCTGTCTGAAATTCCTACTTTTAGAGGTATTTCCTTCATCTTAAACAGTTGATTTAGGCCATTGCCAACTAGCACAGCTTTCTGCTGTGATGAAGATGGTCGATATCTTTGCTCCCAGTATGTTAGCTGCTGGCCATGTGTAACTATTTGGCACTTAAAGTGTGCTACTGAGACCGAGAAAATGAATCTTGCGTTTTACTTTTAATTAATTTAAGTAGCTACTTGTAGTTAGTATCTACTGTATTAGGACAAATACAGATTTTCCTGATAGGGAAAAGTGCAGAGAAGAATAAATGGGCTTGCTATGGATTCACTGTGTTCCTTCGAAACTCATGTTGCAGTGCTAGCCCTCAATAAGATGCTATTTGGAGAAGAGACATTTAGGAGGTAATTAGGTTGAGATGAAGCCATGAAAGTGGCACCCACAGGACAGGATTACACACTGAGACAGTGGGCATCTGTAAGCGAGGGAGAGGCCCTCACTAAACCTGCCCTCACCAGTGCCCTGATCTCAGGCCCCACTTCCAGAACTTGAGAACATAAGCTTCTGCTCTTTAATCCACCCCATGGTTGGTATTTTGCTATGGCAGCCTGAGCAGGCTAGTCTCATCAAGTTTTAATATGAGTTATTAAATACCACTTCTCTGAAAACTTAAATGAGCCCAGAACAAAGGATGCCTGGTGTACTTGATGATTTGCTTCTTATTTTTTGCATGAATAGAGTCACAGGAGAGATTCAGGATAGGAAAATACTTTCACCCTTTCTCCCGTTTGGAAACCTCAACTTTCAAGGCTTCATTATTTTATAAAATTATTTTAAAAGGGGAAAGTAGATGCCAATTTTTCTTGTTATAGTCATTGCATTTTCTTACAGTTTAGATTCACATTGGTGGAATATAAACAAAAGTAGTATAAATAAATATATTAGGAATGTCTTGCAAATGAGATAAATGATGTGTTCCAGATTGTAAATTTTGAAAAAAAGACTATATTGCATCAGTGAAACTCCAATTAAGAAATAAAAGGGAAGTTTTTTTAAAATCACTTTCCTTTCTTCCCCCGTACTTCTTTTCTGTCTTGCCTTACTTTTCTTCCATCTTCCATAATTTCAAATATAATTGTTAAGGACTTTTAGTATGAAAGAGACTGAAATCACACACACACACACACAACAACAACAACACAGAATGTAAGTACTGCACACTAACTGATTGTGCCACTGAGCTCTGGAGAAATAACACAAAGAATAAATAGTCTCTGTCCTAACAAAGTCTCAGACTTGTGGAGAAGAGAAGTGCCAGGAAACCTAGTAGATGGCAATGTCAAGTCTAATGGGAGAATGTCTTGGAAGGGCACGAGCAAGCAATGGAGCCTTTTGAGGGATGTGAGGGCTTTTGAGGGTTGTGGGAACCAGGAATATCAAACCGGGTTGCTGTCTGAAGAAACAGTAGGAATAAGTACCGGAAGAGAGTGCTAACTTGGAGCAGGGTGGCAGAAGAAAGAGAAAACGTGGAGACATTCTGGTAAGTTAAAGCCCTGAGGATGTTTGAGGATGAGTGTGGTGACAAACTGAGAATTTGATAGCACTTCACCATTGCTTACATGGGGATTGGGAAGGTGCAAGGGTTGGGGTGGTGGCCATTCAGGATGATGGAGAGAGAGGGAGAGGGAGGGAGCGAGAGATCACAGCAGCATCATACCACGTATTTCTGGTAATGCCTTATTTCAGCCTTCACTTCTCTATAATCAGGACCTGGAATCCTGAGACTGTATTTTCCAGCCTCACTGTCAGCAAAGTTCCTATTTCAATTCTGTCAGGAGAGGCACGGACATGAGACTGGGAGTCAGGGAGAAGAAAAAGCCCTTTCAACTGCAGAAGCAGCGCGTGTCTTTCAGTTTTTGCCTTGAGAATTGTCTCCTTCCTTGTGAGTCATGGTTGAAATCATCAGGGTTGTCTCCAATTTCTGTACTTTCCATTTCTCACTTTGCAACGAGTTTTGGTCTCTTGAATCCCTGGACTAAATTCCTAGTCCATTTTCCTGTTTGACCTCTGACTTCTCTGCCAGCCACCGAGATGAGCATCCTGCGTTAGCGTGCTAGGACGCCGTTCTGTGATCCTGTGGCACTGGCAGAACTGGCCCTGCTGTGCTGCGTTACACCCATATTTGATTCAGCCACCCCCAAAGGCCTAACATTATCAAACATTATCAAACATTATCCCCTAGATTTTCTTTCCTACATGACTTTGGCCATCATTAAATTGAATTCAATATCTTTTTCTTCCCTTTCTGCTAGACCTGTGCGTGTATTCCCTGGAGTGTTCCACTTGCGTCTAAAGAACCAGCTGCATCCTCAACACCTCCTTGGACACTCTTCCTTCCTTCCTTCCTTCCTTCCTTCCTTCCTTCCTTCCTTCCTTCCTTCCCTCTTTTTTTTTTGGTGCCAGGGATGGACCTTAGGCCTTGTGCTTACTAGGCATGCACTCTAAGCACTAAGCTAAATCCCCAGCTTGGATGATCTTTCTGCCTCTTCACTATGTAAACAATCTGCTGTCCTTGACAATGCTGCTATCCTTGAAACCATGTTATCCCAGGACCAGCTGTGGGGCAGCACCTTCCTCGTGTTCCAGCATCCCATGCCTGTCTCCAAGTCGTTTCTCCTGGCCTCTTTGAAGTTATTATCTGCTGATACAATTTCCTGCCTTCTCTGTCGCTTGGCTACATGAACCATTTAACTCTCTCTTCCCTCTTTAATGTTGGATATGCAACGGTCCCATCCAGGGTTGTTTGGAATTAATTACATGTAAAACATTTAGAGAATGACACAAAGTAATCCTCAACAAATCTCACTAACATTGTCAATCTTCATTTTCCCTGCTTACACCAAAACAAGTAAACATTGCTGGAGTAAAATCTCAACACTCACACCATTGGTTGTCTCAGAATTCAGAATTATAGCCCTACAAATGGCCCTCAGCCTTACCCACCATGCAGTATGTGGTGGACTTATTATTGTGGTCAACTTGAGCAGGAACGCCAGCTGGATTGAGTCATTGTGGTTCTGGGCGTGGAGGATCCACCTGAGGATTGTTGCTGATGCAACATAAAGGAGAACAAGACCAGAAGATGGGGGCTGGCTGTTTTCCAGGAGAAGCTCTGCTGCAGCTGGTTCTCCTGAGGGGAACTCTACTGTTCTCATTGCAGAAAGAGCTTGGGGCCTTGCTGTCATCAGGGATGGCTGCTGTTCGCTTTGGGGGGAGCTCTGGTCTTCATCTCTGCTGCGAGCATCATATCCTGGCTCCAGCATAGATTTCGTCAGCCTTTTAGTGCAGACACCGACCTACAAAGGACATTGCCGTGGGCTCCCAGCCCTTGATTGGATCTTTCAGGTCTCCTGTGCATAGGTAGATGTTCTACACTCTTCCTGCATTTGGCTTGTGGGTGAATGTTGTCTGTGTAAATGTCCTGTATTAAATCTCTCTTTGAAAATTTTGACTCTAGAAAGGTAACAAATACACAGTACTTTTCTCAATTAGTCTTGCTCATCCCTGTGGGAGATGACCCGTTATAGCTTCCTTTCTTTCCTGTGTTCCACCCCTTTCATTCTAACTCTGAACTGATAATCTCAACTCACACTTAATTGAGACAAAACAGACTGATTCAGAAACACTTTCATCTTCCCTCCACAAGCTCACTTCTCCAGTGCATTTGTACCCACTGCTCTTTTTCCCTTCCTATGGATATGAAGGAAATCAGAGCTAACCCAACTTGCTCTTTGCATCCCTTCTCTTGTCTCTTAGGACTCTTCTCCTACCACCATCTGCTGTCCTGTTCAATCATTACCAACCACCAAACCCCAAGAAGCTTCACTAACAAACAGCCCCCTGTAAACCCCCTCTCTCTTCCCGGCCACGTAGAAGTTCTGAAGTTACTGTCCCCACTTCCTTACCTCCCGCTCACTTTGGGCTCTTTCCTGTCTATTATCTGATCCCACACTGTGCAGAGACTGAATCCCTCCTGATGAGGTCCGTGTCTCCCCTGAACCAAACCCAGCGAGTGGCTCGTGTTGGTCCTCATCAACTTTACAGCAGCGTTCAAGCCAGGACTTTCCTCTCCTTGAAGCATTTTACTGTTTTACTTAATTGACCCCACAGTTCCTGGGTTTCATTCCTAGCATCTACTTTCGGGTCTTTTAATTAAATCATGTTTTAAGATCTTGATTCTATAAAGGCTTATATAAAGTGGAAGATCAGAGCATGGACCAGGAGCCAGAATGTTGACACACAAAGCCTGACCTGCCACTTACTGACTGTGTGACTTTGAATGGATTATTGGCTGACATGTCTGTGACTGTTTCTTTATGTCCGTAATGAAGATAATGATACTTATAAGGTCATTGTAAGGATTGTACTGTATGGTTTGTGTCATGCACCTGATGAATGCTGAGTGTTCTCATATCCTGGAAACTCTGCTTGCTGTCCCTGCTAAGGTCTCTCACCTGAGGTTTGGGCCTGTGTACAACTGCTTAGTTAAGAGCTCCCCCTGAATGACTAGTAGTATCTCCAAATTAACTTGTTTGAAACAAAATTCAGAATTTCTGATTAACCCTTAAAACTGTCCTCCCCAGTCTTCATACTATCCCTGATGGCACTGTCTATTCAGAACAAGATTGTTTTTTAATTTGGTGTTGACTATTAGTGCTCCCTATAGTTTAAAACAATTTGAAATTAGAAAATTTATTTATTTATTTTTTTTAATTTTATTTTAAACCAAGAACATGTATTGGTACATTTTACATATAATGGTTACATTCATCACATTTATTTTGTACCTGTACATGATGCATCTTGGTTCTCCCCCCTCTTCCCCACCCCTTCCCTCTGTTCCCTCCCTCCCTAATTAGAGCAGGTTTATTCTTAATTTTGCATATTTTCCCTTTCCCTTTTCTTTCCTTTGTTGCCTTTCTGCTTTTCCCCTTCTTTCTTTCTAGTACTCCTCTCCTTTGTATATTATCTTCCTTTTATATAATATCTATTACACCTCTTTGTCCTTATTTACAGTTATGGTTTCTCATATCAGAGAGACAATTCGATGTGTATTCATGAGTGTCTGATTTATTTCACT
>PVJO010019433.1:0-34294 GCA_004026905.1 Hystrix cristata
CTACAGATATGGTAGAGAAGGTCTCTGGGGTAATCACATATATTTCTTTGGACAGAAAATACAGGATAAGCCCAGTTCCAAGCACATAGGGTCCTGTTACACCAGTTTTAGGATAAAGGAACTGGAAGAATTCCTCAGGAATCAGCCCAAGACGAACTTTTCCGCCATATTCAGGAAGAGGTGGTAGAGGAGCAAATCTCGGCTGCCCTGTGTGAAAGATCCTTGTTGCCTGCAATACCCCTGGTCCTAGGAAGGCTGCGTTCTTCAGACAGGGGGCCGCTGCAGCGGCCGCAGAAAGTACCACCCGAGACAGCATGGTCAATAAATATCCCAGCGTCCCTGTAGGTCAATTTATTTTTGACAATGATGCTAAGGCAATTCAATAGGGAAAGGATAGTCTTTTCAACAAATTGTGCTAGTACTATTGGATATCCACATGCCAAAAGATGGATCTAAACCAGGCATGGTGGTGCACACCTGTAATCCCAGCACTCGGGAGGCTGAGGCAGGAGGATTGCCAGTAGTTTGAGGCTAGCCCAGGCTACATAGTGAGTTCAAGGCCAGCCTGGACTACATAGCGTATGAGACCCTGTCTCAAAACACAAAAACAAAAACAAAACAAAACAAAACAAAAAACAATTACACACTATGAGAAAATATTTACAAATTGTACATTTGATAAAGGATTTGTATTCAAAATGAAACCTCATTTATCTGTATAACCAATATGTGCTAGTAAAAAAAGATGTGAACCAATAAAAAGAACTTATATTCAGAATATAGAAAGAACTCTCACTACTCAAAAAAGAAAAAAAAAAAAAGATAAACTGGTTTTGGGAGTACAGCTTAGCGGTAAAGCACGCCTGAGGCTTTGGGTTAATCCCCAGTACCACTACCTCTACCAACAATGAAAAGATGACCAACCCCTCTGAATAGATATTTTACCAAAGGGATGCAAATGGCCAATAAATCATGAAAAGCGGCCTGGGGCAGGCGCAAGAGGGGTGTGTAGTGCATGTGCCTGGCCCTGGGTGGATAAAGACCCTCCATTAGCATTAGGGCTATGCAAATTACAACCACAGGCACTAGAAGGGCTGTAATGAAAAGTCAGTTATAAACAGAGGTAAGGATGTGGTGAGACTGGAGCCCTCATACATTACTGGTGGGACTGTAAAATGGTATGACCTTTTGAGGGATTTATTTTAGATTTTTTCCCAAATAGCTGTTGAATTTATTTGCTTGATCAGTAATGGCCCTGGTAAAAGTTAGTTCACCAACATTGAAATGTTTGTAATAAAATACTAAATTTAAAAATAAGCTGGGCATGGTGGCTCATACCTGTAATCCCAGCTGCTGGGGAGGCTGAGGTAGGAGAATTGTAAATTGAGGCCAGCCTGGACAATTTAGCAAGAACCTGTCTCAAATTTATTTATTTTTTAAACTAAGAGAAGACAATTTATTTAGAAGACTATTTAAGAGTAGTGAAAGGGGAAAGAGAGAGAAGATAGATAACTACTCGATGAGTAGTGAGTATTTGAAAGTAAAATACTCCATCTGTCTCAAATTTAAAAGACTGGGGGACACACTCAAACATCACATGCCACTATGGCAAGCTATCACTTTTCTATACTCTGAACATTGGTACGGGTTGCATTTTATTTTCTTATATTTTTTTTTCTTTTTGGTGCTGGGGATGGAACTCGGGCCCTTGTACTTGCAAGGCAAGCACTTTAACCACTGAGCTAAATCCCCAGCTATTTTCTTATATTTTGTATCACAATTTACTTACTACTTGTTTGCGTAAAACAGCAGTTACTGGAAAATGGAGGAGTGGTGAACAGCAGAGAAACAGCCTTCCTGAGATTTGTTGTCCAGACGCTGGAACATAACAATGTGAAGAAGAGAAGAAGGAGGGAAGTGGGTTCCCTGGACCCAGAAAGGATTTGAAGTGGGAACTGAAGCCCATGCGGAGAGGAAAGAGAGAGACCTCACCACAGAAGAAGGAGGTGGCAGACAGAGATTTGTCCCTGAGCTCTGGCTGGCAGCAGGGGAGAGGTGGCTCAAGCCTACAGATGCATGGTGACTACTGGCGATCCCAGAGGTGTCCACGGAGAAACACACTGGTGGAACGGAGCAGTGAACTCAGTGAGCTGCAGTGGCTGGTGAGTTATTCAGGTTCAGACGTCCCCCAACAGAGGGCAACTGGCCGGTTTCCATCTTGGAGAGGGGCCAACTAAGGTTGGAACTCAGGGAAGCTGTGGGTGGCTCTGACCAGCCACTCCTTGTGTCAGGGCAAGGGAGAGTTGAGTTCAAATCAGCAGGAGCTCAAGGAGTTCAAGCCAGCAGAGAGCTGAGTCCAATTTGGCAGGAAACAAATGGCATGTTGTGTTCCAATCTGGTCCCAACCTCACAGTCAGAAACCAGCCTTAACTTTAGTGGGACTAAACCTACAACCTTTCTGGGATTATCCATCCCCCTACCATAAATCTACTGCTGGGATTAATTGACCCAGATCTGGGCCTACCCACTTTGTCTATCAATTACAGCAGAGACATACCCAGAAGTAGACATTTTTTTCTCTTCTTTTTTTCTGTTTTTTCTTGTTTCTTTTTTGTTTGTTTTGTTTTGTTTTGGTTTTGGTTCCAGGGATCAAACTCAGGACCTTGCACTTGCTAGGCAAGCACTCTGAGCACTGAGCTAAATCCCCAGTCCTTTTTTTTCTTCTTTTCTCTTTTTTCTTGTTTTTATGTGAGTGTGAATATTGTTACTAGTCTTTTTGTGGCTCTTGTTTTATTTTGTTCTTTTTATTTCTCCCTTCTCGCTTTCGCTCCTATTTTCCTCACCATTTTCCCAAAGTTTGTATAACTTTCCTCTGTCCTTCAGCCCTGCTTCGCGTCTCTTTCTCTATCCCCCCAACCCCATTTGAATTTTCTTCTTTGAGGGTAAAATTGCCATATTGAGGTATACTTACTGCATACAACTTTCTGGTTTGTTTTAGACATCATTATATAACCACAAATCTAGTTCATAGGGTTAAAGGTGTTAAATTAATAGTTTCACAGTTTGTCATTTCTAGGCTGTGTTTTACGCTATTGTAATTACTGATTGTACTACTTTAGCTAAGGTGACAGAACTGTTCTAATCAGCTGTTCTTCCTTGTATGCCAAGACTGACATTAACAGAGAGACATAAACAACACTGTAGGATAGTGCTAAAGAACCAGGGGTGAAGCCAAATAGACAGCAACTTCTCATCCCCAATATGTTGAAGAGGTAAGATCTTGTAACAGACTCAAAACCCAAAAGCCAGCTACACTTGGAAGACTTCTCTGAGAAGTAGTCATTTCCAAACAGTTCTCAATACTAGCAATAAAGCTACCTGCCGTAAATAATTTACAAGCATTGACCCAGGAATTAAACTGAAAAAAAATAGAAATGAGAAGATATGTAAACAAGATGCAACTCCAGACCTTTAGCTCACCAGAGGTAAACCCAAGGGCAAGGAGGTGAAATGATCCAAAAGCCACCCACCTGGACTCTCTGAAGAGGTAACAGCAGCAGTAATAAAGTACGTGAATGAGGCTCTAGAAATAGTCAAATCAGAAATAATTTCTCAGATAACTACAGAGGTCACCAGAATGAAGGACATGATTAGTGACTCTAGAGCAGATACAGACAAAAAAAAATAGTGAAGCTTTGGAAAATGATGGAAACCATGAATGCCCAATATCAGAAAGAAATGGAATCCATGAAACAGATTCAAACAGATATATGGGTGACTAAAAATTCCATTGAAAGTATAGGCAGAAGAATGAACCAAGGTGAGCACAGAATATCAGATATAAAAGACACGACTGTGGTTAGTGGTCATGAAAAGAAAGAGCTCTTAAAAATAGTAAAGGACCATGAAAAATCAATCCAGCTGCTAGATGACACAAAGAAGGATAACACAAGATTGATCAGAGTCAATGAAAAAGCAGGCAAATGACATAAAAAGTCTGTCCACAGAAATGATGGCAGAAAACTTCCCAAGTATGGAAAAAGAACTTGACCTACAGATAAGTGAAGCATATAGAACTCCAATTAGCCACAATCAACAAAAACCTACCCCAAGGCATATAATAGTCAAGATTCCAGAAATTCAGCACAAGAACAGAATATTAAAAGCTGTTAGAGAAAAGAAACAAATCACCTATAAAGGAAAGCCCGTCAAAATCACAGCAGATTTCTCAACACAAACCATCAAGTCAAGGAGAGCTTGAAATTAAGTATTTCGAGATGTAAAGGAAAACAACTTCCAGCCCAAAAGCTATATCCTGCAAAATGATCTTTCAAAATTGATGGAGAAGTAAGATATTTCCATGGCAAAGACCACCTGAAGAAATTCAAAACCAGCACAAAACCAGTACTCCAAAATGTTCTGAAGGACATTCTAGAAAGAGATAACAAAGACTACAATTCCAGGAACCCCAACAGAATGAATCCATCAGGCAAGGCAAGTAATTAAACAGAGAAGAAAAGAGGGAACCAACAATAGGAAAATAACATGACAAGGATAGGTCAGTACACATTAGTCATAACAGCAACGTAAATGGTCTTAATTCACCAATCAAAAAAAAAAACAGACTGGCAGAATGGATCAAGAAGCAAGATCAAACAATATGCTGCATACAAGAAGCACATTTAATTCAAAAAGAAATTCATAGGTTGAAAATCAAAGGATGGAAAACAATACTTCATGCAACAGGAACCCAGAAAAAAGCAGGGGTAGCTACTTGATTTGCAGACAAAGAGGATTTCAAGCTAAGACTGCTTAAGAGAGACAAAGAAGGCCACTACCTCCTTCTAAAGGGAACAATCTAAGAGGAAGAGACAACAATCATTAATATATATGCACCAAATACCAGTGCACCCAACCATATAAAACAAATATTAATGGACATGAAAAACCAAACAAGCATTAATACAATTGTAGTGGGGGACTTCAGTACCCCACTGTCACAAGTAGACAGATGAACCAGACAAAAAAAAACCAACAGAGAAATATTAAAACTAAATCAAACTTTTGAACAAATGGACTTAGTCAATGTCTACTGGGTGTTCACCCCACAACATCAGAATACACATTCTTCTCAGCTGCACATGGGACATTCTCCAAAATAGACCACATACTAGCTCAGAGAACATGCTTAAGTAAATGGAAAGGAATTGAAATTATCACATGCATATTATCAGACGATAGTACAATGAAGTTGGAAATAAATGGCGAAAGAAACCACGAAAACTTCATAAACACATGGAAATGAAATAGCACCATCCCGAACAACCAATGGGTCACAGATGAAGTTAAAGAAGAAATTAGTTACTACAATTGAACAATAGTACCAATACAATGTACCAAAACTTATGGAATGCAATGAAAGCAGTCCCAGGAGGAAAGTTTATAGCCATGAACTCCCATATCAGAAAAATAGAGGGAGTTCAAATAAACAACCTAATGTTGAATCTCAAACTTCTAGAAAAAGAAGAGCAAGTCAAGCCCAAAGCTCATACAAGCAAGTAAATTATAAAGGGCAGAGCTGAAATTAATGCTATTGAGATGAAGAAAACAATACAAAGAATCAATAAATCGAAGAGTTGATTCTTTGAAAGATTAAGTAAAATTAAGAAACCCTTAGACAACCTTATCAAAAAAGGAAAGACTCAAATCCATGAAATTAGGAATGAAAAGGGTGAAATCACAGCAGATTCTGCAGAAATCCAAGAAGTTCATCAATACCTACTCTGAGAACCTTTATTCTAATAAGATGGAAAACACAGAAGAAATGGACAGATTCCTAGAAACATATGAATTACTAAAGCTGGATCAAGAAGATATAAGGACTCTAAATGACCCAATATCAGCCAATGAAATTGAAGATGTAATTAAAAACTTACCAACAAAGAAAATCCCAGCTCCTGACGGATTCACTGCTGAATTCCACAAGAAATTTAGAGAAGACCTAATGCCACTACTCCTCATACTCTTTAATGAAATCGAAAGGGAAGCAATACTCCCATATTCATTCCTGGAAGCAAACATTACCCTGATACCAAAACCAGAGAAGGATCCAACCAAAAAAGAGAACTACAGGCCAATCTCCTTAATAAACAAAGATGCAAAAATCTTCAATAAGATACTGGCAAACAGAATGCAGAAAATCATCAAGAAGATTATATACTATGACCAACTAGGATTCATCCCAGGGATGCAGGGATGGTTCAACATGCACAAATCAATCAATATGGTACACAATATTAACAGAGCCAAGGACAAAAACCATATGATCATCTCAATAGATGCAGAAAAGGCATTTGACAAAGTTTAGCACCTATTCATTACAAAAACCCTGGAGAAAATTGGAATAGATGGTTTTTAATCTCAATCTGATAAAAGCTGGAGCAGGGGATTTAGCTGAAGTGGTAGAGCGCTTGCCTAGCAAGTGCAAGGCCCTGAGTTCAATCCCCAGCACCTCCCCCAAAAGAGTTCAACTCAATCTGCTAAAAGCTATTCATGACAAACCAACAACCAACATCATACTGAAAGCTGACGTCCGAAAACTGAAAGCTTTCACTCTAAAGTCAGGAACAAGATGATTACCACTGTTATTCAATTAAACATTAGCCAGAGCAATTAGACAAGAGAAAGAAATAAAAGGAGTAAGGATAGGAAAGGAAGAAGTTAAATTATCATTATTTGCAAATGACATGATACTCTACATAGAAGACCCCAAAAACTCCACCAAAAGACTCCTAGACTTAATAACCAAATTCAACCATGTAGCTGGATACAAAGTCAACACTCAAAAATAAATAGCATCCCTGTACTCACTGAGAGAGAAATTAGGAAAACAACACCTTTCACAATAGCATCCAAAAAAATGAAGTACCTAGGAATCAATCTAACAAAGGAAGTAAAGGATCTATACAGCGAAAACTACAGTGCCCTGAGAAAGGAGATTGAAGAGGATATCAGAAAATGGAAAGATACCCCTTGCTCTTGGGTAGGAAGAACCAATATAGTGAAAGTGGCCATATTTCCAAAATTGTTACATAGATTTAATGCATTCCTGATCAGAATACCAATAGCATACCTCACAGAATTAGAGAAAACAATCCTGAAGTTCATTTGGAATCAGAAGAGACCTAGAATAGCAAAAGCAATTCTGGGCAACAAAGGCAAAGCAGGGGCCATCACCATCCCTGACCTTAGATTATATTACAAGCCTACTGTAATAAAAACAGCGTGGTACTGGCAAAAAACCAGATCTGAGGATCAATGGAACAGATTAGAAGATGCAGAAACAACTCCAAATATGCTGAGCCACCTTATCTTTGACAAAGGGGCCAAACCTTCGCTGGAAGAAAGATAGCCTCTTTAATAAATGGTGCTGGAAAGACTGGCTTTCCACATGCCAAAGACTAAAACTAGACACATATCTCTCACCATGCACTAGACTAAAACCAAAACGGATCAAAGATCTAGATATTAAAACGGAAACACTAAATCTGCTGGAAGATAAGTAGGTAGAACGCTTGAAGACATTGGGGTAGGCAAAGACTTTATGAACAAAACCCTGATCATCCAGGAAATATCACAAAGAATCAACAACTGGGATCTGATCTTATTAAAAAGACTTTGCACAGCAAAAGAAATCACCAACAGAGTGAAGAGACAACCCACAGAGTGGGAAAAAAATTTGCCAGCTGTTCCTCAGACAAAGGATTAATATCTAGAATATATAAAGAACTCAAAAAAATCAGACCTCCCAAATTAAAAAACCCAGTCCAAAAATGGGTAATAGAAATAGATAGACACTTCTCAGATGAAAAAATAGAAATGGCAAATAAATATATGAAAAAAATGTTCAACATCACTGGTCATTTGAAAGACACAAATTAAAACAACACTGAGATTCCATCTTACTCCAGAAAGAATGGCTATTATCAAGAAATTAGCCAATAACAAACGCTGGAGGGGCTGTGGAGGAAAAAGGAGCCCTCCTCCACTGTTGATGGGAGTGTAGACTGGTGCAACCACTGTGGAAATCAGTGTGGAGATTCCTCAAAAAACTAAAAGAGGTTTCATTTGACCCAGCTATTCCCCTACTTGGTATCTTCCCAAAAGAACTAAAAACATCATTCCACAGTGACGTATGCACATGTATGTTTATAGCAGCAGTTTGTAATAGCTAAATCTTGGAAACAGCCCAAATGCCCATCAACCGATGAATGGATAAACAAGATGTGTGCTTTTTTTTACACGATGGAGTACTACTCTCCTATAAAGAAGGATAAGCTTGAAACATTTCTAGGTAAGTGGATACACCTTGAGACCATTCTCTTAAGTGAAATAAAGCAGACACATATGTTTAAATACAGCATTGTTTCTCTGGTGTGAGAAACAGAAAGTGTAAACAAGGACCAAAATATACAACATATATTAGGGAAAGTGAAGAAATTGTTCAAGTGGGAAGGGGAACAAGGGGGGGGAAGGAAAGGAGGAACAAGAAAGAAAGAGAATGTAAGGAAAAAATGGAACAAAGCTTTTGTAAATAAGGAGGGGAACAGGAGTTGAAGGGAGGGGAGAAGAATGGGAAAAAAAGTAGATGCAAGATATGTCATGTACAGGTACAAATTCCCTATGATAAATGTTATTATGTATATCTAAAATGTACCATCAAAATAAAAAAAAAAGGCTAGGGATATAGCTCAGTGCTCCCTGGGTTCAATCCCCAGGCTTATACACAAGAAAACATTTTATGACACTTGATAGAAATTAAATTTATACAAACAAACAAAAAGAAACCTTCAATATTGGCAGCAAAACAGCCAGGCGTGGTGGTACACGCCTGTAATCCTGACACTCGGGAGGCTGAGGCAGGTTTGCTGCAAGTTTGAGGTCAGCCTGGGCTACATAGTGAGTTCAAGTCTACCCTGAACTGCATAGCAAGACCCTGTCTGGGAAAAGAAAAAATTGCCAGCCAACCAAGAAATGGGAGGGGGGATAAAAAGTATTAAGATGTATTATGTACACATACAAACTCCCCATGAGAAATGTAATCATTTTGTACTACAAAACATGTACTAATACATTTTTGGGTTTTTTTTTTTTTGAGACAGGGTCTCACTAGATAGTTCAGGCTGGCCTTGAATTCACTATGTAGCCCAGGCTGTCCTCAAATTTGAAAAAATCATCTTGCCTCAGCCTCCCAAGTCCCGAGATTACAGGCATGTGCCACCACATGCAACAACAAATTTTTTAAAAAGTAAAAAATTTTAAATGAAGAAAATATTGCCAGCAAATATAAAACGAATACGGCATGTTTTGACAGGACAGCAAGAAGTCATTTATACATTTATATTTGACACCTCACCATATTTTCATCACAATATCTTCTCTCCAGACTTAAAAAAGCATGCTGATTTCTATAACAAGAAACAGTTTAAATATATCTCAAACTATTAAATGTAGATTTACAGTAGGACTCAGCAATTACACTAGATATGTACCAATGGACATGAAAATATGTTGTCATGAAAAGTTGTACGCAAATGTTCATCAGGGGCTAGGGCTTTAGCTCAGTGGCGGAGTGCTTGCCTAGCAAGCACAAGGCCCCAAGTTTGATCCCCAGCATCAAACAAAACAAAACAAAAAAACAAATGTTCATCTGCAGTAGCATTAGTCACAGTAGCCAAAAAGTAGAAACAATACACTATCTATTAATTGGTGAATGGATCGACAAAAGGTGATATGCAATTGTATTCAACAATAAGAAGAAATGAACTGATACATGCTACAGCACGGATGGACTGCAAAACAATTACGCTAAGTGAAAGAGGCCATATGCAAAACATCACAGATGAAATGTCCAGAAAAGGGAAATCTTTAAAAACAGTCCATCAGTAATTGCCTGAAGCTGGAGATGGGAACAACGATTAATTGAAAATAGACACCAGGTGCCGAGTGTGGTGGTGCATGCCTGTAAATCCCAGCATTTGGGAGACTGAGGCAGGTGGATCACCATGAGTTTGAGGACAGCCTGGGGTACATAGTGAGTTCAAGGCCAGCCAGAACTATATAGCAAGACTCTGTCTCAAACACACACACACAAACACACACACACACACACACACACACACACACACCCCAAAACCAAAACGAACAAAAACAAAGAAAATAGACACCAGGTATCTCTGTGGTGTGAAGGAAATGTTTAAAATCTGGATTATGATGATAATTGCACATGTCTGTAAGTTTACTAAAACTCATTGACTCCTATACTTAAAGTCAATGAATTTTATAAAATGTAAATGTAACCTCAATAAATCTGATTTTTTTTTTGAGATGGGGTCCCACTATATTGTCCAGACTGGCCTAGAACTTGACATCCTCCTGCCTCAACCTCTAGAGTAGCTGGGATTACAGGTGTGGGCCACCACACCCTGCCTAATAAATCTGATTTTTAAAAAGAGTATATTCATAGTTTGTTCTGAATCCCAGCTTTACTATTTACTAGGTGTGGGATCTTGTACTGTATATGTTATTCAATCTTTCTAGAACTCAATTTCCTCACCAGCAAAATGAGAATAATACCCTCGACCTTGTTGGATTGTTGGGAGGATCAAATAAAGTTAGTATGTATTCATTTATGTATTTATTTTTGGTTTTTTGAGAGAGTCTTGCTATGTAGTTCAGGTTGGCCTTGAGCTCACTGGGTAGCCCAGGCTGGCCTCCAACTCGTGGCCTTGAGAGTGCTGGGATTACAGGCATGCACCACCACACCCAGCAAAATTAGTATGCATTTAGTTGGGGCCCGAAGTTGTTAACTTTTTATTTTTTTAAGAGGTGATGTCTTGCTACGTTGCTGAGGCTGGCTGGCCTTAAATTCCTGGACTCAAGCAATCCTGCTCCAGCATCTGGAGCAGGCTGAAATTATGGGCTTTTAAGTATTTTTATAAATGAACATTATTTCCTGTGGTGTTTCTACTTCCAATAGGTTTCTAACAATAAAGCATTTTATGTTCTACTTACTGTCAAAGGATTTGTTTCAGATATAATTCACATATTTTAAGATTCATCCTAGCAGGGCGTGGTGGTGTAGGCCTGTAATCCCAGCACTTGGGAGGGCGAGATAGGAGGATGGCCAAAAATTCGAGGCCAGACTGGGCTATATAGTGAGCTCAAGGCCAGCTTGCAATACAAAGTGAGATCTTGTCTCAAATAAAAAAATAAATAAAAATAATTCATCCTGTTAAATCGCACAATTCACTGGTTTTAGCACATTTACAAAGCCTGTGTAACCATCACCTCTGCCGAGTATTTCATGACCTCAGTTTTTTGTTTTTTGTTTTTTTTGAGACAGCCTCTCGCTAAATCACTGATTTGTCCACCTGTGCTCAAATTTTCCATCCTCCTGCCTCAGCCTTCGAATGCTGGGGTTACAGGTGTGTACCACCATGCCAAATTTAAGTAACTCTTTAGAATGTAAGGGGATTTGGGGATGGGAGGAGACAGGAGAGGTCAGGAAGAGGAAGTAAAAATGATCAAGATTCGATACATATATGTACCAATTCCCAGCTATGAATGTATTTATTTTGTATTGTAAATGTATACTAATAAAAACCTGCATAAAATAGAATGTAAAATAAAACCAAGTAAACACCTCCACCTATATACCAGCTTGTAGTGTCCACCACCACTTAACCAATGAATGCACTTAGTGAAAAGTAACTTCCTGTTTTAGGTAAATTACTGTACCTAAAATTTACTACATATTCAGTCCAGGCATTGGGCACATGCCTGTAATCCCAGCAACTCTGGAGGCCGATGCAGGAGGCTAGTGAGTTCAGGCCAGCCTGTATTACACAGCAAGACCCTAACTCAAACAAAAAACACCTATCCAGTTTAAATTTATTTAGATATTCAATGAACACAGATAACCTAAACTCTTTTTCTTCCGCTTTTTGAGACAGGGTTTTACTGTATTGCTCAGGCTGGCCTGGAACTCATGATCTTCCTGCCTCAGCCTCCTAGAGCTGGGATTACAGGCATGCACCACGTGCCTGGCTCCGGATAACTTTTTTTTTTTTAACGTGGTAGTGGGGATTGAACTCAGGGCCTCTGCACTGAGTTTCATCCCCTTCCCCCTTTGTAAAATTTTGAAACAAGGTCTCCCTAAATCCCCCAGGCGGGACTCGAATTTGCGCTTTTCTTTCCTCAGCCTTTCAGACTGGTGAAATTGCAGACGTGTGAAGCCGGGCGTGGTGGTGCAGGCCTGTAACCCCAGCACTTGGGAGGCTGAGGCAGGCAGGATTGTTGAGAGTTCGAGGCCAGCCTGGGCTACATAGCAAGACCCTGTCTCGAGAAAGCCTTTATTAAGATTTATTTTTTATTAAATTTTAATTTTTATTGGTACATGTTTGCACTGCAAGATTACATTCCTTCTGGGGAGCTGGTACATGTACGTAACATTTTGAGTAAATTTTTTCATCCTCTTCCCTCCAATAGTGATTTACTGATAATCTTTCCACTGAAGAAGTGAGTTTTCCTGGATCGGCTTAAAAAAAAGACTCTGGATACTCGCGACACCTAGCTTTCACCTGTTGCTAAAGTCATTCTGAACAGTCCAGCAGGGACCACACCTTGGTCCCTTAGCCAGTTCTGTACCGCGGCGCCGTTCACCAAATTACCGCGCGAGGGCGCCCAGCCCAACGCCCGCCGGCGACCGCGCGGCGACGTGAGCGCGCCCAGCTCAGCATGCGGCCTCCTCCCGGCCCAGACCCCGAGCCGATCTTGCCTTATTAAATTATTGAAATGAGAAATAAGTAAATTAATAGGGGGCATCCCCTCTTTCTGCTCTTACACCCTAAAATTCCCAGGTTCCAAGAAACTCTTTGTGCCCACCCCACAGGAAACGGAACTGGCTTCTCCCTTGACAACGCGCGCGCGTGACGTCATTAACCCGCCTCATGGGGCCTTTTATGGGCCTGCCCTCAGCGTTGCCTGCACAAATATCTAACAAGTCTGCAACAAAGAGATCTCGAACCTTGGCAAGGTGTTTTTAAATGAGTCTGCAGGCAGGCTGTGAACAACTCCAAGCAAGAAGAGCTCCAGGAGGTGAGGCCACGGCTGCATCCGTCATCCTTTTTTCCAGGCCCGAGCTTTAGCCGCCCTTCCCGTCCCCGCCTTCCCGCCCTGCCCACAGGGGCCTGCGTACTGTCAGGCGGCAGCGCCAGGCACTGTCTTCCTCTCCGGGCAAGATGGCGGGGGGTGAGGCTGGAGTGACTCTTGGGCAGCCGCACCTTTCTCGTCAGGATCTCGCCACCTTGGTGAGATTTCGCGCCGGGAGGGCGTAGTGAGTTCTAGAGTGGGGATAGCCGAGCCTCCCAGAGGACTAGGTAGTGCCGGGGTGTTGGGAAGCATAAGTTAGGAGGGAACCCCGGAGCCGGCCGCCAAAGCCGCCTGTAGTTAGGCCATTCGCGAGCTGGGCGTGAGGGTGTGAGTTCGTGGAATCTGGAGCTCCTGGAGGATTCTGCTAGGTTTTGGTGTTAAATGCCATTAAGATTTTCATGTATGAAGGTCTGGGAACAGGGTGTCTACACTGTCTTCAGGATAGGACACCGAGGACACACTAAAGCTCCAAGGTTGGGGGCCTTCGGCCTCCAGACCTCCCTTAGTGAGCCTCGGTACCTTGTATAACTATGGGGGGCTCTTAGGACTTCCCTACCCTCTGAGTATAAAATTGCTTATTTGGGAAAGGCGCTTTCGGAGTAGAAGAGAGCTGTACAGTTGGTGGTGTACGGTACATAGCGAACGTGATAACCACTACACTATGGAAACCGATGTACAGAGCAAATGTGGTGTCAAAGGAAAAGTTCTGGTTTGCCTGTATACAATGTTTTAAAATAAATGTATTTTGTTGCAGGATGTTACCAAGTTGACACCACTTTCACATGAAGTTATCAGCAGACAAGCCACAATTAATATAGGTAAGGTAAAAATAATTTAGAGACTTGATTTGTAAGTAATTTAATCTCTCCTTTTGTTTAATAATATGAGCATTTAGATATTCAAGAATAGATGTTGAAGCTGAGTACACTCTTGTCGTCTCAGCTACTTGGGAGCTAAGGTGGGTTGTTTGAGGCTAGCCTGGGCAACATAGTGAGGAATTGTTTTTAAAAAAAAAAAAATCTTCTACCATGAGGATGTGAAAAAACTATAAAATATGTGGTGTCCTTGACAGCATTGCCATAAGTAAACTTGAGTTGTTTTATTGGTTTCAAGAATTCCTTTTTGCTGTGTGTCAGGGCTTTTCATACTCATCTACTTTAGTCTGGATACATGGGAATGTTTCATTTTTTTCCTTGTGATACTGGAGATCAAAAGTGGGGCCTCACATGTGTTAGGCAAGCACTCTACCACTGAACTATACTTTCAGCCCTTTTTATTTTATTTGTTTTTTGGTTTTTTGAGACAGGGTTTCACTATGTAATTCAGGCCAATTTTATTTTGAGACAGGTTCTTACTAAATTGTCCAGGCGGGACTCAAACTTGCCATCTTCCTACCTAAGTCTCCCAAAGTGCTGGGATTACAGGTGTGTACCACCACACCCAGTTTATGCTTAGTATGGTTTTTAAATAGGTTGTTAATTACATGGAAAGTTCTTCCATTTTGTATCAAAACAAGTTTTTAGTAGGAAAAGATAAATAGTAGGAAAAAGTCAAGTCACTGTTGTTTTTTTCTTACAGTGAGTTATGGCTTTGAGTTTTCTACTCTTAACACTATTTAAAAAATATGTGGTGTAATTTAATACACATGAGTTAATTTTTTGTACTTTTTTCTATAGGTACCATTGGTCATGTAGCTCATGGGAAATCCACGGTTGTAAAAGCTATTTCTGGAGTTCACACCGTCAGGTTCAAAAACGAACTAGAAAGAAACATTACAATCAAGCTTGGATATGCTAATGCTAAGGTAAGCTGTGTACTGTGGAACTAGAAATTATTTAACTTTCACTATTGTGCAGATAACAAATCCATATTTTTTTCATTAAAACTTTTAGATTTATAAACTTGATGACCCAAGTTGTCCTCGACCAGAATGCTATAGGTCATGTGGAAGTGGTACACCTGATGAGTTTCCTACAGACATTCCAGGGACCAAAGGGAACTTCAAATTAGTCAGGTGACCTCTTTTGTGCTGAAAACAGTTTATACTTTTTATTTTATTGCCTTGTGCTTTTCGAAGTATTGAATTGAGATATTAAATAACAAACCTGATTACTGAATATTTTATTTTCCGTTTTATGTTGTCTGTAATGTTGATAATTGAAAAGACAGTATTTAGAATTAAGTTAAAATACCGAGAGAAAGTTCTGCATACTAATAGTACTGCATAAACAGAACGGGAGAGAAACACAATTTATCGGGCTTTGGGCATTCTTTTTCTAGGCTTCCTAAATTTCTTGTAAGCACTGGTGTTTCTGTTTATTGGACAGGAAAGGAACAAAGCCATTCTTAATTACTTCTCTGACACACATGGACTTGTTTCACATTTATTTTCTGAGTGTGATTAGATATCCTGATTCTTTATCAGAGGATACTGACTTCCGTCTAGTATTGCCTATGGTTGCAGATGAACCTGAACCGCAAGGAAGCTTAGATCATGGGCGGGGCTGGGACTAGGGAGAGGTAAGTGAAGTCTTCACTTAGAGCTCAAAATTTAGGGATAGAGGGTAAGCCAAAAATCTCAGTAATTGGGGGTTGGGGATTTAGCTCAAGTGGTAGAGCACTCGCCTAGCAAGCGCAAGGCCCTGAGTTTGATCCTCAGCACCTCAAAAAAAAAAAAAAAAAAACTCAGTAATCAAGACAAATAACTTTAATGCATTTTTTAAAAATTATTGCAAAAATTGTGATGAGAAGAATATTAGAATTTTAAATAATGGCAGATGCAATATTGCAGTTGTTTTTCTCTTCAATATTACTTTTTTGTTTTGATTGGCATAGCCTTGTGTGGGTTTTTGTTTTTTTTTTTTTCTTTGTTTCTTTTTCCCACTGTGGCACTGGACATTTAACCCAGGACCTTTGCACTGAGCTACATGCCCCAGCCCATTTTATTATTTTCTATTTTGAGGCTAGGTCTTGCTAAATTACCCAGGCTGAGCTCAAACTTGTGATCCTCCTTGCCTTAGCCTCACAGAGTTCTGAGGTTACAGGCATGTGCTACATGCCCAGCTTTGGTATGGCATTGTTACTGATTTTTTTTTTTTTTTTTAACTTTGGTATTTTCTTTATTATGGATTTTTTTTAATTATGGATTTTTTTGCATTAACTTTAATTTTGATTTTTTAAAAAAATGTGGAATTTAAATATTTATCTTGAGTGCCTTGTTTTTTGGCTTCTTTTAAATTTTGCCCCTCAAGCAGTTGCCTCACTTGTCTAGTCCTGGCCCTTATCAGGAATCAGCATACTTTTTATGTAAAGGGTCAGATTCTAAATATTTTCAGCTTTGCAGGCCATAGAGTCACTGTTGCAAGAACTGATCTCTGCACTTATGTTACCAGAGCACACATAGACAATATGTGCGTGTGTAAATATGGTGAGAGGCCAGGTGTGGCCTAAGGGCCATAGTTTGCTAATCCCTGATCCTATTTCAGATCATGGGAATGTGAGCATACTGTGAAAAAAAAGTCATGTTTCTGAATGTATACTGTAGTTTTACTAAAATAATGCCGTCTTCTTCACTTCACATGTACAATTTGAGTTTTTCAAAGTAGAATAGTTTTTTTCAAATGACAATCCTCATTCTATTAACATGGTTGTTACATGTTGTTAGGCTTTAGCTTTCAAATCTATGACATTTCTAGCATATGTTATATATTACCATTCTATACCATATTTGATTGGATTTGAGAATGCCTATCTCCAGTTATTTCTACATATCGCCAATTTCGATTGCCTTTAATGGTCTGCAGTGATTTTATTCTCAGCTAGTGATCTTATTTCTAAAATCTAGGAACACCAAGTCCTATAACCATTTTATAATAATAGTAATAACTTCCTAAGTAATTTAAGAAATCTGTAATCTGAGCTGGGCATGATGGTACATACCTGTAATCCCAGCTGCTTAGGCTGAAGCAGGAGGATCACAAGTTGTAGGCCAGACCAGGCAACTTAGTGAGATTCTGTCCCAACAAAAGCACTGGGGATGTGACTCAGTGGTAGAGTGCTTGCCTAGCATGTGTGAGGCCCTGGTTCAATTCCCAGTACTAGAAAGAAAGAAAGCTACAACTTGCATGTTTAAGTATTGATTGATTTTCAGACTGACTGCTATTTCTCAATTGTTAGACACGTTTCCTTTGTTGACTGTCCTGGCCATGACATTTTGATGGCGACTATGCTGAATGGTGCAGCAGTGATGGATGCAGCTCTCCTGTTGATAGGTAAATACATCGAAATTGCTTTGGACAAATCAGTGTGGAACAGATGCAAGGGGAAATATTTAAGGTGGAAACTAAGGCCTTTAAGGGCCACAACCATTACCTAAGGTGACATAAATGGGAACTGACATGTCATCCAGGATGACATTCCCTCCTACCACCTATCACAAGATACTAAGCGAGGTAAAACTGGGGCTGGTGGCTTTGAGACCTCTTATGATAGTATTCAAAAAAAAAGAGTCAGTGCATTTTCTCCATAGGAATCACATGAGTTTAAAACTTACGGGAACTGGTCATGGGGCGCATGGCTCTAATCAGTTTGAGGCCAGCCTTGGGTACATAGTGAGACTCTGTCTCAAATGAACAAAAAGAAGTAAATAATGTATAAAAGCATTATATATGTGTTGTGAGAGCTTTTTCTCTTGAGCTGTCTATTTGTAGATGTGTAACTAACAGGGTTAAGTAGGGGTAAAGGGTGGATGCTTGGTGATGATATCCAAAACTTTACCTTGAGTGGGGCTAGAATATTCTGAAGGTCCTTTCTTAGATGCTAGCACATTTTGGGAGGGAGGTGGTGGTAAAATATAGAAATAGCATGAAACTTAGCAGTTTAGCTATTTGAAGTGTACAATTCAGTGACATTCAGTACATTTACATCTGGTATAACGTAGTGGTTATAACGTTACCAATATGTAGTTCCAGAACTTTCCCATCCCCAAGAAAGGAAACCCAGTTTCTGTTGGCAGTCACTGCCTGGGCCTCCCTCCCCTCTATCTCTAGCAACCAATAATCTGCTTTCTGTCCTTGCGAATTTGACTGGTCTGAATATTTCTATCCTTAAACATTTTTTTATTCCTCATCAACCAGCTGGTAATGAATCTTGCCCTCAGCCTCAGACTTCTGAACACCTGGCTGCAATAGAAATCATGAAGCTGAAGCATATTTTGATCCTACAGAATAAAATCGATTTGGTAAAAGAAAGTCAGGCTAAAGAACAATATGAACAGATCCTTGCATTTGTACAAGGTAAGAAGCCATAGTATCTAATAAATCTATGAATCCTTTTGAGAGGTACTTAATCCAGATACTAAATGTTAAATTACCCCTTAGTATTACTATATTATCTAAAACAAGGTAAGCTTAGGGGGTCTTAGGACTTATTTTTCTCTCTCTACTACTTGATGTAACTAGTGAGATGTATATTTCTGAATTTGATAAACTAAAGTACATTCTTGCTGGCTGAAAATTAGAATTGAAGTTAGATTCAGTGAAACTTCATCACTGAGATTTTTAAAAGAATCTCAGAGCCGAGGGTGTAGCTCAGTGCTTGCCTAGCATGTACAGGGTCCTGGATTCAATCCCCAGCACTGCCCCCACCTCCATCTTCAGTGGTAAGTAAAATGAATAAAAGCATTTAAAAAATCTTCCTAGTGTCCTTTTTTCTAGCTGCATAGTGTTTTTCATTTCAGGGAAGATATGATGCATCTTATTGTTAACCTTTGATTCTCTTAGTCTCGCTGTTCTTGTTAGAAAGCTTGGCTTCCTATGTAACTAGTCTTATCATCATGAAAAAGAATAAGTCATTTTGATTAAAATCTAATTGTGTTTGGTCCTTTTCTTTGACCAACCTTGTTTTTGTTTTTTTGTTTTTTCAGACAGGGATCTCACTATGTAGTTTAGGCTGGCCTTGAGCTCACTATGTAGTCGAGGCCGGCCTCAAATTTGCGGTGATCCTCCTGCTTCAGCCTCCCAAGTGCTGGGATTACAGGCATGTGCCACCACACCTGGCCTGACCAGCCTGTTTGACATATGATTAATAAGGTGCAAATATTATATGTGCCAGCATTCTTTGATTAGCAAGAGTCTGTAATTTTATCTTGACATTTATTGGGAGCTTAATTACACATTACTAGAAATCTTGTTAACTATAAAGTGCTGTTTCCCAGGAGTGTCATTTTATTTCTTTAAGCAGTTTTACTACTTTACGATATTAAATATGCGATTTTAACAGCTTTTCTCTCAAGGGAAATAGAATTCATTTCCAGGAATTTAAAAAAAAAAATTGTCTTCTTTCTAAACAGAGCTATCACTTTCTGCTTGTTGCTAACATTTATATGGGGGTGCTTAGGCCTCTGTTTTGGTGGTAACAGTTGTTTTAGGTAACTTATGTATACAACCAGTTTTATAAAACTGAACTATTGAAATCTTTCTGAATTTTGTCATACAGGAACAGTAGCAGAAGGAGCTCCCATTATTCCAATTTCTGCCCAGCTGAAATACAATATTGAAGTTGTCTGTGAATACATAGTAAAGAAAATACCAGTACCTCCTAGAGATTTTACTTCTGAACCTCGACTTATTGGTGAGTGATAGGAATCCCCTTTCATTCTTAATTTAGTCTTTTCTACATTGGCAGTTGTCCTATGAGGATGTTTAATGATATTTTTTTCTGCAGATGCGAGAATAAATCAATAAAAGCTTTTTGAAACTGATTAGCACTGAGATTGTATCGACAGTGAGTGTTAGATTGCAATGCTGGATGAGGGGCAGAGTCCTGAATACAGTAGAAATTTAACCTTTTTATGCTCAGTATATGGTGTGTTATGTGAGCAACATGGAGTAATAAACTCTTCTCCGTAACTATGTCTTAGTGTGTCAGAGTTTCCACACAGATGGTGTCTTTGTACCATTAATGAAGTGTTGCTGTTGGTGTTACTTGATTATATAAGCCTGTGGCTCCTACACAGAGATGTAGGAGCCTTTTCAAAGCTGACATTTAGGTGCTGGGGATTTAGCTCAGTGGTTAGAGTGCATGCCTAGCAAGCACAAGTCCCTGAGTTCGATCCCCGGCACCACAAAAAAAAAAAAAAAAGAAAAGAAAAAGAAAACTGACATTTAGCGTGGGGCATGGTGGCACATGCCTGTAATCCCAACATTCGGGAGGCAGACGCAGGAGAGTTGCCACAGGTTCGAAGCTGGCCTGGACTACATAGTTTAAGGCCAGCCTGAACTACATAGCGATACCTGTTTCAAAAAATCAGAACTGGCACTTGAGCCCTTCTGGGCTTTCATTTGGGGCTCCTGTTCGGTGGGAAAAGTTCTCTTGGGTGACCTAAGTGGAGGTGTAGTCCTAGAGTTGTGGTTTTAAGAGTCAATTTTGGGGTGTTGTTTTTTTTTTGGTGCTGGGGATTGAACTCAGGGCCTTGTGCTTGCTAGGCAAGCACTCTAACCACTGAGCTAAATCCCCAACCTCAAAACTAAAGTAAATTTTTTAGCCTGGCATGGTGGCACATGCTTGTAATCCCAGCACTCTGGAGCCTGAGGCGTGTAGGGTGCCACGAGTTTGAGGGGCTAGCCTGGGCTACAAAGCAAGACCCTGTTTCATAAAAACAAAACAAATGAAAATAAGTTTTTATTGTAGAGGCCATATAATATAGGGATCCCTCATTTAAAATGGGGTAGTGTTTGTATATAACCTATGCATGTGTACTCTTTTTGTTTTAACGCTTCGTTGCTGAGGGTGGAACCCAGGGCTTCATGCATACTTGACAGGCTTTCACTGAGTTGTATCACTACCTGCTTCCTGTATGTGTGTGTATATATATATATTTATTGAGGGGGTGCTGGGGATCGAAATCAGGGCCTTGTGCTTGCTAGGCAAGAACTCCGTCACTGAGGTAAATCCCCAACTCCACCTTCCTGTATGTTTCAAATTACGTATAAGCTGTATGTTGTGTAAATAGTGCTATTGTTTAGAGAATAATGGCAGAAAGTGCATACATGTTCATTACAGATACAATTTTTTTTAAAAAAATGTTTGATCTGTGGTTGGTTGAATAACAGATGTAGAACCTTCCGATATGGAGGGTAAACTATACATATTTTTACTGTTTTTTTTTTTTTCCTGCCAGTAGGATTATAGTACACATATGTTTTTTTGTAACTTGTTTTCCTTAACAGTGTTATGTGTCCTTTTTTCCAGATCATTATGTATGACTACGTTTTTGGTTTTTGGTTTTTAACTACGTTTTTGGTTTTTAACTACGTTTTACTCTTTGTAGTGCAGGCTGGCCTCAAACTCACAGCGATCCTCCTCCCTAGTGCTGGGATTGCAGGCATGCACCACCACACCTAGCTATGTAACTACCATTTTTAAATAACTGCATGATACTCCGTTAGTACAGATATACTACAATATGCCGTCTGTTAATGACTTTCAAGTTATTTCTATTTTTCTCATCCTAAGTAAGGTTGCGATAAGAGTTAGAGTAATAATACTTTATTTTTTAGAATTTTTTTAAAATTAACAAAAATGGCTTTAATTTCTTTAATTTTCTTTTAGTGATTAGGTCATTTGATGTCAACAAACCTGGTTGTGAAGTTGATGACCTTAAGGGAGGTGTGGCTGGTGGTAGTATTCTAAAGGGAGTGTTGAAGGTAAGCTGGATTTGGATTGTTATGTTTCTGTTTTTTTATTTTGCTCTGGTCTTTTGGGGTTTTGTTTTGTTTTTGGCTTTTTGAGACAGGGTCTCACTATGTAGTTCATGCTGTCCTTGAATTCACTGTGTAGCTCAGGATGACCCTGTGCCCGCAGTGATCCTCCTGCTTCAGCCTCCCACATTCTGGGATTACGTGCATGTACCACCATGCCCAGCTGTTTTGCCCTGGTCTTAATCAGGAAAAAAGTATGGGTAATCCAAATTGAAAATGGATTATCCATATTTTGGATGGGCATGATAGCACTCATCTGCAATCCCAGCCCTCTGGGAGCCTCAGGCAGGAGGGTCACAAGTTTGAGCCTAGCATGGGTGATTTAGCAATTTAGACCCTGTCTCAAAATAAAAACAGTAAAAATAAGAAAAGACTGGGCCTGGCCTCAGTGCAAAGACTCTGGGTTCAATCCCCAGTACCACAGATAAACTCACACACGTGCACGAAGTTTTTTCATGGTGTCCAGTATGTCTGAGTTCTGTTTATAGGCTTCTTGTGAGTGTGGAGCATATTTTGTGTGGTGATAGGCTTATGTCGGTAGTTAGCAACAGTTGGATGGTTCTGACTTTGAAGATCTCTTCCACATCTGTTTTTCCATTTTTTAAAAATAGTGATTTTTGGCTGGGTGTGGTCACCTACCCTGTAATCCTAGCACTCGGGAGGCTGAAGCAGGAGGATCACTGGGACTTCGAGGCTAGCCTGAACTACACAGTGAGACCCTGTCTCAAAAAAAAAAATAGTGTTTTTTTTTTTAAAGAGAAGGATTGCCGTTACAGTTTTGTGGTCTTCTTGTTAGACCTTCCCACAGGTAAATGAATTTTGTGTACCATGGTAATACTCACTGCGAATTATATGTTTACAGGTGGGCCAGGAAATAGAAGTCAGACCTGGTATTGTTTCCAAAGATAGTGAAGGAAAACTCATGTGTAAACCAATCTTTTCCAAAATTGTATCACTTTTTGCGGAACATAATGATCTTCAATATGCTGCTCCTGGGGGTCTTATTGGTAAGAATTTCTCTCTGGTTCCTTTTTTTTTTTTTTTTTTTTAAATTAAGAGAAGACAGTTTTTAATTGTGTATTTTAACAATTGAATGGGTTGGCGGAACATTTATGTAGTTAAAATGTTGGTTTTAATTTATAGGATGGTTTTCTATGTTTTTATAAAAATTTAAGAATGCATTTTAGTGAATAACTCACTTTAGCAATAACAAAATAAGTTTTATGACCTAGGTTTGAAATAACTAATACAGAACATAGATATACCTTTTTTTTTTGAGACAGGATCTTGCTATGTTGCCCAGGCTGGCCTAGAACTCCTGGCTTCATGCAATCTTCCCACCTCAACCTGTTGAATAACAGACTGTGGGCATGTGCCACCATGCCTAGCTTATACTCATTATTACCATTATTTTAATCTGTACAGTTGGTAGGGTAGAATGGTTGCTTTTCATGTGTGTCTTGCAAATGGAAAGTTAATGGTACAGCACTTGCCTAAGGCCCTGGGTTCAATCCCCAGCAGCCCTCCCTTTTCAAAAAAAAAAAGTTACTCCAGAGTATAAGTTGAATGATAGGAGATTATATTTATACTCAACAGGAATAAAAGATAACCTGTACCTGGGCATGGTGGCATGTAGTCCTGGGTACTTGGCAGGAGAATCATTTGAGCCCAGGAGTTCAAGGTCAGCCTGGGCAACATAGTGACACTGTGTCTCAGATACAGGAAAAAAAAAAAAAAAAGAAAGCTAACCTGTACTATACAGGAATTACTAAAATGATTTAAGGGTTTGCTAGTCTCTTACAACTTAGTGTATTATGGCATACCAAGATTCATTGAGAAACAGAGATATTGTACCCTTAGATTAAAGATGAAAATGTTTGGTGACCAGTTTATTCTTCACCAAACAAGTTGGTTCTCTGGGTTTATCTTTGTTTTTTTTTTTAAACAGGGAAACTCCAGAAACAGTTTTTAGAATGTAACTTAGGAACTCTTCAAATTTAACAATAGAAAATAGAGAGTACTGTAATGATAGCCTTCATGTAGCAATACTCAGTTTCAGCAATTATCAGTATTTGACCAGTTCCTATCTGTACATCTCCCCTTTTTTCCTACCAAGAACACTATTTTGAAATCGATCCCAAGAATCAGGTATGAAATCTTTAGGTTGTCTTTGCAATCAGCTTGCCAGGAAGGAAGTGGCATGCAAATATTCTGCAAGCTACTCATTATGAATTTTGTATCTTTTCAGCTTTCATTGAGGATATTTAGGTTATTATCTGTTTGCCCTTTGTTAGAATTTAAATGAAGAGACTGTGTTCTCAATTGCCCGATGAACATGTGAATTTACAATTCTCTTCCATCAGATAAAATGGGTGTTTTGTTAGGCTCATGTAACTGTTATATGGGTATGAAAATATGAGTATGCCTTAAAATATATAGATTTTGCTATCCTTATTTGACTAAGCTTTTGAGCAAACCCTTACTTCATAGGTGTTTCAGGAAATAACTACGTTTTGTCTTACATAGGAGTTGGAACAAAAATTGACCCCACTTTATGCAGAGCTGACAGAATGGTGGGGCAGGTACTTGGTGCAGTTGGAGCTTTGCCTGAGATATTCACGGAATTAGAAATTTCCTATTTCCTACTTAGACGGCTTCTAGGTGTACGTACTGAAGGTGACAAGAAAGCAGCAAAGGTGAGTGCTTTTTATAATTCATGTTTCCGAATAAGTGACATTAAAACCAATTATGAGTTTTATTCTTTTATAATTAACATGGAATTAAGGTAAATCGGTTTTTAAAAAGTGTTTTAGTAAGACTGTTGGCAGAGATTGAAAAATTGCTGGCACCTAATGTTGACAAGGATGTGGAAAATAAGCAATCATTCTTCTTGGGAAAGTGTAAATTGGTAGTACTTGTTTTGTTTTTGTTTTTTTGAGACAGGGTCTCATTTTGTAGTTTAGGCTGGCTTTAAACTGACCATGTATTCCAGGCTGGCCTCCAACTTGCAGCACTCCTCCGTGCCTCAGCCTCTCAAGTGCTGGGATTACAGGTGTGCACCATCACATCTGGCTGGTATTGTCTGTTTAGAGAAATTTGATATTTATCAACATTTTAAACTTACCAAGACCCTACTTCAGCACACTTCACTGCAGCATTTTTCAAACAGCCTAATATTAAGGGACAATCCAGTCAGTGAGAAGATGTACCACTTGAAAGCTGTCTGTGTTGACATAGGAGGTCCAAGAGGCATTAAACTAAGAGGGAGAAACAAAAGAAGAGTTAGAGAATTATCTCTTTTCTCTTGAAACACCAAACTTTCTTAGTCTGTGGTGAAAAATGCATTCAGCACAAATAACATGAAAAGTTATGGAGAAAGTAACATAGAAACAGATAATAGCACAAAACTTTCTTTTCAACAAACTAAGGTAAACTAGTAGCATAAATGAATACGAAACCATTAAAACAATGACCTGAATTTGGGCATTGGGCTTTAAGTAGGCAAAACACCACTAATGAGAATGGTAACTGATACAAAACAGTCATGGATGGCAGGTATTAGCCAATTTGACAGAGGCTCAGGGAGTTCCAGTAATTTGCTTAGCTACACGGGTGGACTGATCACCAGCACCACCTTATTAATTCCTACATAGCCATCCGCCCCTGTCAGAAGTTTTGTACCTCATTCCTGTTACAGGTTGAGCATTGCTTTTTGAACCCAGGGCCTTCACACTGGGCTGCATCCCCAGTCCTTTTATTTGTTATTTTGAGTTGCAGTCTCCCTAAGAGGGAAGGCTTGAACCTGTGATCCTCAGCCTCTTGAGTAGCTGGGATTATAGACACACACCCTTGCAACTGGTCACTTGATCATCCTTAATTCTCGAAGTCCAAAATGTTCAAAATCCAAACTTTTAGGAGTACCAACATGATGTCACAAGTGGAAAATTCCACCTCTGACCTCATGTGACAATGTGAGTCAAAATACAGGTGTACTAAAAGTGTTATAGGATTACTTTCAGGCTACTTATATGAGATACATAGAAAACATAAATGAGCCAGGTGTGGTGGCACACAACTGTAATCGCAGCACTCAGGAGGCTGAGGCAGGAAGATCTCTGAGTTCAAGGCCAGCCTTGACTACATAATGAGACCCTGTCTCAAGAAAACAAACAAAAAAATCTTATCATTAAGTATATCTAAAATGTACCACTAAAATAAAAAAAAAGAAAACATAAGTGGATTTTGTATTTAGACTTTAATCCCATCCGGAGAGATCTCATTATATATATTCAAATATTTCAGAATCTAGAAAAATCTAAAACACTTCTATTTCCAAGTATTCCCAGTAAGGGCCACTCAGCCTCTATATAGCTTCTTCATAATTTTAAGAGGTTTTATGCTGTGGTTACTGGTTTTTTTAAAAAGCAGATCCTGTGTAAAATTAGTGCCAAGTAAACTTGTTCACCACCTTTAGATTATATGTATGGTTCACTTCTCATAATGAATTTTATAAAATGTTTTTTCTTTTATGATTGACTTATTTCCACAAGTGTTTGGTGAACTCCTGCTTATTTTTGGCGAGCATTTTCTTGATTCTGGGATTTGTTTTTCCTCAATACATTTCCCTAGGTCCAAAAGCTGTCTAAGAACGAAGTGCTTATGGTCAACATAGGATCTTTGTCAACAGGAGGGAGAGTTAGCGCGGTCAAGGCTGATTTGGGTAAAATCGTTTTGACTAATCCCGTGTGCACAGAAGTGGGAGAGAAAATTGCCCTTAGCCGAAGAGTTGAGAAGCACTGGCGGTAAGTTTATTATTAGCCTTCATTTTGCTTAAGTTCTTGGTGGTGTACACATGAGTATACAAAGCTTCTCAGTACACAGCAGTGAGTGTGGCTTTAACTGTCAGCTATTTGTTTGGATAAGAACTGTTTTTAGCCTCGATGTGTGCAGTCCAAATACTGCAGTTGACATCCTTTTCTCTTAGACACAACCAACAAATTTGGGCCCAGTATTTCTGTTTCTTTGACTTTGCATTTTGGTGCTGGGGATTGGATCCAGGGCCTTGCTCATGCAAATGTTTACTGAGCTATACTCCAAGTCTATCTGACCTTTTTTTTTTAACTTATTTGTAAATGTCATACTTTACAGGAAAACTACAAGAACTGTACAAAAAATTCCTATTTACTCTTCCCAGATAAGTGCACTATCCACATTTACTTACATAGAAGTCTTTTTCTGAACATCTCTTTTATAATTGCTTTAAGAAATTTAGCACTGGTAAAATTCTGAGACCAGTCGTTCACATTCCAATTTTCCCATCTGTCCTGCTGAAGCCTTTTATGGCCCTCCGGCCTAGAATTGTATGTGGCATTTAGGTTTCATGTCTCTTTGATTTCTGATGTGGAACTTCTGCAGCTTTTTTTTTTTTTTTAATCTTCCTTGACATTGCCAATTTTGCAGAATATAAGCAAGCTATTGTATAGACTGTTCCTAAGCTTGTGTTTATCTAATGGTTTGAAAAGCTAACATTTAGATTTAGGTTGTATATTCTTGGCTCCTTCTCAGGAATCACAGTGGGGACCACATGATGCCCTACTGCTCTTCCTTGTTGAAGTTAATTTTGATCATGTGGTCAAGATGTTGTCTAGTTTTTGTGCTGTGCAGTTATTCTTTTCATTTTTGCAACTAATAAGAAATCTGTGAGGAGACTTGTTGGGACAGGGTCTCACTATGTAATTCATTCTGGCCTTAAACTCACTGTAGTCCAGCCTGGCCTTGAACTTGCAGTGGTCCTCCTGTTTCAGCGTCCCAAGTGTTGGATTTGCAGGTATGTGCTACCAGGTCTGGCTATGTGGAGAGACTTCGAGCCTGTGCTGCTTGTAACATCCCAACCCCCTGGATTTAGCATCCATTGATGAATTTTGTCTGAAATGAGCTTAACTATATTGATTGCAAAATGATGATTCCATCCATCCCTTCCCCTGCCAGCCATCTCTACCACTCCACATTTATCATTTGGGATTCTTTATTCCCATTTTTTATTTACCTCTCTAGTTATAATATGGAGTTGTGGTTTTTTGTTTGTTTTTTATCAGTACTGGGGATTGAGCTAAGACCTTGGTGCATGCTAGGCAAGCACTCTACCACTGAGCTACACCCTCAGCCCTTTATTCTCGAATCAAGTTCTCACTCTATAGTCCAGGCTGGTCTGGAACTCCCTGTGTAGCCCAGGCTGGGCTCAAAATTGTGACCGCCCCCGTTTCAACCTCCCAAATGCTGGAGTTACAGGTATGTGGCACCATACCTGGCTTTTATTTTGATGAGCAAGTTTCAGGCTGCTTCCTGTGTCCGTTCGACAGGTCTCCATCTTTTTTTTTTTTTTTTTTTTTTTTTTTTTTTAAAGACATCCTTGTTTTCTGGCCCAAGATGTTCCAGACTCATACCTTCCCCGCTTCAGTTTTAGTATGGGCCATTTCTCTAAGGAACACTGGTTCTCTTTACTGGGGAATATTATTTAGAAGTGGAGATCTGTGTGCTAGGTGTACTCATTGCTCTTAAGGTGCTGTTGCTTCTAGGTCCTCTGAGTGACTAGAGGTAGGAAATACACGTGTCGTTGGTTTCTGCCTCCTTTTGCTCTTTCTCAAGTTAGTTATAGAGTCTGCCTCTTCCTTTTATTCTATGTGACCTCATAGTCTCCACCACCATCCTTTCCTATTTAAGAGTTATTGCAGAAGGGGTTGGGGATTTAGCTCAATGGTAGAGCACTTGATTAGAAAGCCCAAGGCCCTGGGTTTGATCCCCAGTGCACCCCCCCATCAGTCAAAATTAGTCTTCTGAAACACTTTGATCGTTCTGTGCTGAGTAATTCCTTGTAGTTTCTCACTGCTGTTGGATATTCAGGACCTTTCTGGAGGCCTGCTTTACCTGCTTGCCTTCTCTCCTGCTTTGTCTCATCTGTACCCTCTAAACCTCACTGTCTTGTATTCTGGTTCTCTGTATAATTATTCCAGTCACTCTTGGCTCTCTTTGTTTTGAAAGAGTTAAACTTTTTGTTGTCTTTTAAGTAAATTTGCTTTGTGGTACTTCGTGCCCACTTGATTTCATTCTTTTGTGATTGTACCATTTGCTATTACAGACATACTGATTTTCAGTGTATTTTAAAATAGGTTGAATAGTCAACTAAAAAACTCTCAGCATACAAATAATATCACTTGTTTGAATGCCACATTTGCATAGAGTAGAACTGATTTAAGGAAAAGGATCTTTTTTGGCATGCCTACAAATATTATAAGAGGATTCTGTTCAAATGAACTTTCGGATTTTGCTTCAAAATTAGCAAGTATGGTTAAAGTCCCAATAAGAGAAGCGAGTGTCTGAGTGATCCTTACATTCAGTAGAATTGTGGTTTTTACCCATGTGTAGGTGGACTTTGTTCTAGAAACTGTAGTTGAGTCTGCCTGGGACAAATGGAAGAGGGTACAGAAAAGTTAGACTAGTGTGGTTTGTCCCATAGCATACTGGACTGAACGTGGACTGAGGCCTCTTAGGCAGATCTAAAAGGGTTGATACGTTTTGATAGAGTACAGATGAGAACGTTCATGGTAGCAATTTTTGTTTGCTTTTTCTGTTGTGCTGGCCGGAACCCATCTACCTGGTTCTCAGAATCTGGGAAAATAGTGTGAGTTTTCTTTGTGGAGGAGCAGGTTTGGGAACATACGTGAATTTACCAGATGAGCAAGTAAAATGACTTCCATTATACACTGGTGTAGTGATGATAATGAAGTGGATATAAAACTCATGATTTCTTCTGTTTTTATTTTACAGTTTAATTGGTTGGGGTCAGATAAGAAGAGGAGTAACAATCAAGCCAACCATAGATGATGACTGAGGAATCCCACTTAATACGTTTGGGTGGAGTTGGAATTTCTCTAAACAACCTAGGGGTATATTTTCAAAGCAATACTAGGGAATTAATACAGCTCATTACCTTAGTATGTAGCTGTAGGGTTATTCTCATTTTTTGGTGATGAAAATCTAATCTCCAGTACTAATATGAGATCTACAATAAATGTAAAAGTTGGTGTAGTGTTGGATTGAATCTACATTTTAGCAGACATTAAGCATTTCTAAATCAGATCTAATTTATGCATCAATACAGGTTTGAAATTGCTACAACCAGCGTTCTCCGTAGCGTACATGCCACTGAACCTGTCTGAAATAAAGTTTTTCTTCTTTTTCATGATTGATCTTTGAGCAGTTCCAGGCTAAAGGACTGTTAATGCCAGTAAAAACTGGAAGACACAAATTCTCCTTGAAAGCCAGCTCCCCTTTGTTAAAGCTCTTTTTTTTTTTTTTTTGGTGCCGGGGCTTGAACTCAGGGCCTTGTGCTTGCAAGGCAAGCACTCTAACCACTGAGCTAAATCCCCAGCCCAGGCCGCATATTTTATGTTGCTTTTTAAAAAAATTTTTTAACAAATTTTTTATTAGCCCATGTATACAGCACATAATGATTACATTCATCAGAGAGTTGGTATGTGTATATAGCACATTTTAACTCTTTTTTCCTTTCCCTTACCCTGTCTCCTCCTATGTCTCTTTATCCTTGAAATTTTCAGTGGAATGGAAATTAATAGGTTCAAATGAAATTGTTCTTTAGAGTATGAATGTGTGTCTCACGGACAAACCTTTACCCTTATTCTTTTGGACTAGGACATAGGAAACTCGAGCCAGAAGTCCCGTCCCGTTCCCCCCACCCATGGTGCCGTGAGATTACTTCTGAATTGGTTTACACCTAAACCTGATGGTCTTCCCCCATTGGAAAAAGTGTTACATCAAATCATTGTGGACAGCTAACTAAGATCTTTCTGGGGTTTTTTTCCTTGGGTAGTTGTTTTGTGTTGTGCTTTGTTGGGTTTTTTTTTTTTTTTTTTTTTTCCTCCGTGGTGCTGGGGATGAAACCCAGGGCCTCACGCATGTTAGGTAAGCACTCTACCACTGGGCTCCCTCTCCCCCACGCCCTGTTTTTTCTTAACTGTTCAATTGCTAGAATTATGCCATCGATTCTAATAGTGATTTTTGGGCCTTGTAAGAGATAAGAATAAAAGATGTTAGAAAGCAAAGGGTGAGTCCTTTTGATTTTTTAACACTTCTCCCTCCACTTTTTCTGTGCTGTGCTTTTATACATTTCTATTTATTTATGTCTTTGCTTTGTAAGAGATTCTTTTGGAGCAGTGACTCCTAACTCTGGATGACATTAAAATTGATAGGTAGGCTTTAAGAAAAAAAAAGGGTACCTCACACATTATGATCTAAATTGGCTTGAGGTAGAAGCCAGTGTGTTGATTTTTTGTTAAACTACAAGTTTAGAGAGCTAAGAGGTAGGCATAATAAATAACAGTATCTCACTGAGCTTTGGTGGTCTGATAATACTCTTTAGTGTGCTTTTCTTAAAAGTTGGCATAGAGGTGCGATTTCTTTTTTTTGGTGCTGGGGATCGAACTTGGGGCCTTGTGTTTGCAAGGCAAGCACTCTAACCGCTGAGCTAAATCCCCAGCCATGAGGTGGAATTTCATGCCACAGTCATTGTATTGTTGTCTTTTGGATGTTGAAGCTGCCTTGTAGAAGTGTAGAAGCTGTGGCTGTGGGTCATTATTTAAGCTTCTAAATCTTGAGGAAGCATATTAATGTTATGTTCTTCTTGATTGACTTCAAAGGATTTGTATTGTAGCATGAGGAATACAATTAAATAAAAGAAAGTTCTAAATCAAACATTAATTTCATATCTAGTATGTTCCCATGTGTTTTGTAATCACGTTCTACCAGATATTCTGGAAAAAGACCAAAAATATTAACTAATTTGTAATTAATCTCATCAGAACTGAAACCAGAAATCTTTTGTAATTAATTTCAAACACCCACATGAATTTCAGTAGCTTTGCAAAGCACTATGTGATGGCTTATGCAGACAGGAAAACAGTGGCCCTTGTAGAGCTTGAAGTCTGCACACTGACTTTCAGCCAGAGGTGCGCCTGGTCAAGACTGCACACCATGTAACCTCACTGATGAAGATACATTGCATATGCAGAGCCTCTTGGATTTAGCATCAAGATGTTTTCAAAATCTGACTAGTTCTCATCACCTTGCTACCACCCCAGGCAGAGTGACCTGTGGGACCAGGCATGATGGAGCACACCTATAATCCCAGCTACTTTTAGGAGACTGAGGCAGGAGGCTTTCAAATTTGAGCCCAACCTGGGCAGTTTGGCAATTTAGGTCCTGTTGAGAGAGAGGAAAGAAAAGAAGAAAAGGAAAAAAAGAGCTGGAGATCAAGCATAGGGTGAAAGAAAGCCCTGGGTTTGGTCCCCATTACAGGGTTGGGAGGGGCCGGGGTCTGCCCAGGAAGACCCACGAACTCCTGCCTGCTTCTGTTCCCGCCCACCGGGTCTCAGCACAACAGCCAGCAAGCCTTTCTGCAAGGGTGCTTGTGCGACTGCAGTGGTCAGGCCTAGAGGGGGTTTCACAGCCATGATGTGAGCTGAGGGACTCCGGGCTGCCTGTGAAACTCTCCTTCCTGTTTTGGTCGTAATGCAACTTCAAAGATGATGTATTGGTGTGCTTGTCCTTGAAGAGCAAAAAAGAAAAGCTAGTAAGCGTGCAGGTGGCTGGACTCAAAATACGGAATGTCATTTGTAGAAAAACGGTAGGGTGATTCTAATGAAATAATTGCTTTTCTGAAAATATGTATTTTTTTTTTTTGCGGTTTTGGGAGTGGAACGCAGGACCATGCATGTGCTAGGTAAGCAGTCTGCCACTGATCTACACCCCCAATTCGATACAATTTTAAAAAAAAGTCCAAAGACAAAGCAGGTATCCTTACACAATTGATACTCATGAGACTAAGGTTATTGAAAAATGATCTCTACCTACACAGTTTTGCAATATACATTCTGCCAACTTTTGTTTTTTATTTATTTTTTTGAGACCGGGTCTTACTGTGCACTTCAGGTTGGCCTCGAACTCATGGCGATTCTCCTGCCTCAGCTTCCTGAGTGCTAGGATTACAGAGGTGCACCACCACACCCAGCCAAATTTTTTTTTTTTTGGTGGTATTGGGAATTGAACACAGAGCCTTTGCATCAAGCTATGTCCTCAGTGCTCCTCCTGCCCCTTTTAAATTTTGAGACATAGTCTTGCTAAATTGCCCAAGTTGTGCTTGGACCTGCAATCTTCCTGCCTCAGCTTCCTGAGTAGTTCAGCTTACAGGTGAGTGTCACTGCACCTGGCTTTAACATGCTGCCAAATTTCAAGGAATAGATAATTCTTATCTTTTTTCTTTTCTTTCCCTTTCTTTCCTTTCTCTGTTCCTATCCTGAGGATTGCACTAAGCTACAAGGGCAGCCCTTAAATTGCCCGGGCTGGGCTCAAGCTTGTGGTCCTCCTACCTCAGCCTCCCAGAATGCTGGGATTTCAGGCCTATGCCGCCACACCCAGCTCCTGTGTTATTAAAACTGTCCCAGGATATAGGGAAAGAAGGGGAAAAACAGACTTCCAAACTCATTCAGGATTGTTGCATCCCTGCTACCTAAACCTGGAGAGAACCCAGCAAAAAGTAGAGAGCCAGCAAGGACGATAGCCCGGTGACAGGACCCGCACTTAGCACTCGTGGGGTACCACCAGAGCGAAACTGGCCGCTCTCACGTGCACAGATGGAAAATCCTACTGAAATTTATAACTGAAGTCCAGCAATGTGTTAAAGAGAATAAAGCATTGTGGTGTCTACATTGGGTGTTTATAGGTCAAAGGGAAAAATACCTTGGAGACGTGTTTGATACAATTAAAAGTAATTTTTAAGACTTCTGTAGACCAGCATGGTGGCACATGTCTGTGATCCCGGCACTTGGGAGGCTGAGGCAGGAAGATCATTGTGAGTTTGAGGACAACATGGGCTACATATTAAGTTCAAGGCCAGTCTGAACTATGTAACAAGACCCTGTCTCAAAAAACAAAACCTCTGGAAAGAAGGACACCAAATTTGATGTACTAAAAAACAATCAGAATGATTTTTAATGAAATATTGGAGCCTATTAATATCACATAATGCCATAGAGGGGACAGTTTTTCCATTGTGTGAAATAAGGGGGTTTTGTGAGGCTAATTAGACAACTAAGATGAAATTCAGAGGCTGAGAAGTCATCAGCAATCTCACCAGATCACAGTTGGCGTTACTTACTTTCCTATATTCTTTTTAAGGTCTAGAGTGAGTAAGGAATGGGAGCTACCGCCTTGTTCTCCGGGCTTCGACAAATGAGATGCAGATATCGGTG
>PVJO010019434.1:0-34323 GCA_004026905.1 Hystrix cristata
GGAAGTAAATGGACTCCCTCGGTAGACGCAATTGGTGCAGAAGGCGGATGGGATGGGAGCCCGCACTCCCAGAGGCGCTGGGGCTGCGGACGGCTTCTGAGGATGAGGACTGGGAAGGGCCACAAGCAGACGCTGTGTGTGAGCAGCTTGCTGGAGAGTTCTGGGCCTGCGGCTGGGAAACGGGCGGGACCTCCAAAGGCCAGGAGGAGGGACAGAGGAGCAAACCTTTCCGTTTTCCCCTCCTGTGTGCGGAAGCCCGCCCCTCTCACCTCTGCACTCCTGGCAGGTTGGGTGGCATCTCTCGCAGGTCCGCGTGCTCTGCTCCGCGTAATGATGCTCCGGGCAGGCGCGGGAACACTCTCCCTTGGCGCGCAGAAGAAAGAAATACTCATCGCAGGACAGGCAGTCCGTGGGGCGCGGGCCCTGGCAGGCCTTGCAGCTCCTGTGGCACTTCTCGCACTGCCCAGTGGAACTGTCTGCATAGTACCTGAAACCGGGTGGGGCGAAGACGGAATGCACTGTCTGAATGCACCCCTCCGTGTCTGCCAGGGCCGGCTCCAGGCTGCACCGTGGACGCCGAAGCACCCGGCTGCTCAAACCCTGCGTAGCCTGGGGCAGTGTTTGCATATTAGCTACATATACTCTCCCTTATGTTTCAGATCATCTCTGGATCACTTACAGAATCTAATACAGTGTAAATGCTAATAGATAGTGGCCACACTATACTGTTTCAGAGACAATGACAAGAAAAAAATTTGTACAAAAAAAGAGAAAAAATCTGTACGTGTTCAATACAGAGCCGTTTTTCTGTACATTATTATTATTATTTGAGACAAGTGGTTGCTGTTTGGACCATGCTGGCTTAGAACTCACTACATTGTCCACACTGGCCTCAAATTGTGGCCCTCCTGCCTCAGCCTCCCAAGTGCTGGACTTACAGGTGCGTGCCACTGCACTGAGTTTTTTTTCTGATTATTTCTATCCTTGATCACACGTGGAACTAGACAATGTGGAGGACTAAATTCTGCTCCTAAACTGGGTGGGGTGGAAAAAACATCATTGGTCAGGCAGGATTCGTTCACAAGCTGGATGACTTTAGCCTCTTCACTTGAATTTACTTATATAATTCATCATTATATTAATGACTCTAATAATAATCACATTTCTCATCTATAAATTGGGTATTATAATCTTTCCCCCTCTACTTGTCAGATTTAAGTTGGATGACACCTATGGAAAGACCTAGCAGGATCTGATAAGGGACACTATGATGCGAATCTGTAGCCCCAGCATTCGGGAGGCTGAGGCAGGAGGATCAAGATTCAAGGCCAGGCTGGGCTACCTAGGGAGTTCAAGCCAGCTTGGGCTACACAGCGAGATCTAGACTCAAAAGAAACAAAACAAACAAAAAGAAAGAAAAGACCTAGCAGTCATCATACATAGTAGTGACTCGACGGCTTGATAATGTTAGCTACCATTACCTTTTTCTTCCATTTGCTTTCCAAATTCAAGCTCTGAGCTGGGATGGGGAATGGAAGACACTTTCACGCCCCTGTCTCAGTTGCTTTCTGGTTGCTGGGATGAATATTCCAACAATTTAAAGGAGGAGTGGCTTATCGTGGCTCATGTTCATAGCCCATGGCCAGCTGGCTCCGAAGCAGAAAGAGCACGGCACATGAGAATAGAAGAAAGCATGCGGACCCTCGTGGCATCCGAGAAGCAGAGCCGGGGCAGAGGGACCGGAAGGGAGATGTACCCTTCTGGGTCACACCCCCATCTGCCTCGGCCAACCAGGCTCCAGCTACTAACATCTCGTGTAGCCCCCGTAATCCAATCACCTTTCAAAGCCCCACCTCTGAGAGCGTGAGGCTTCCGGGAGACATTCAGATATAAACCATGACAGCCCCTGAGTGGTTCTTCTAATTTCCCAATTTTAAAAAACATCTTGAAATAGGAGGCTACATGAGTGACGTTGGCCTTCATAAAGCAGACATAACCTTCTTTTTGGAGGCTGGATATAACAACATTTTTGGAGATTAAATGTAACACCAACAATAGAGTCATTAAATTTCTCCCGTAAGTCTTATAGTGCACTAGAGATTTCATAAGCATTATTTCACTTATTGAGCATGAGAATGAGAGCCTAGGTGGGTAGGAGCCTGCCCTCTGGCAGAAGACTGCCTGGTTTCCAATCCCAGCCCCAGCACTTGAGAGCTGTGTGGCCTAAGACCAGCCATTCAAGATCTGGGCCTCGTATTCCTTATTGTAATGTGGGACTGACATTGGTACCTAACATTAAACATGTGATTACTAAGAAAATGGCTATAGCAATACCCGGCACATTATAAATAATCGTGTGTCAGCGATGGTTATGAACTTCGTGATCAATCCTCCTAGCATATCTTACAATTTGGAGATTGTTATACCAATTTTACAGATGCAAAAACCGAGGCTCAAAGAACTTAGGCAATTTGCTTCAGGTCAAACAACTTGGGGTCAAATTCAAAATGCAAATTTACCTGTTAAACATCGTCATGACAAAACAGTGCACTAATTGAAAGTAAACAAATATTTTGTAAATCAAATAGAAGAGAGGAAGAAAATTCTCACTAAATATGACCTTGTAGAGGTTATCTGGCTCATTTTTCCATCTCTGAACATCAGCACCTCTTAGGAACCATCCTAGAAACCTCATGGTTCACCCTTAAATTCTCTGGTGCAAAATAACTGGCCCACAGGCTTCACTGTAGGACTAAATCAGCTCTGTGCATTTGAAATCTTACACCACGCCCAGGTAATGCCGAGCCTGCCGCCTTTGGGTATCAGTCACTGATCTTAGTGGCATACCGAGGCTTGACTCATTTTCTGTGGTCAGGTACAGAATAATTACTTCTGTGGGGCAGTTGGAAGACTGAGGCACTTGAGAGACAATGTGATGAAAAGAAAGCTTCAACCATGAACCGAATAGTTGGTAAAGACCACATAAGACTCAAAAAGAGAATGCAGGGAAAAGTGTAAACATACACAGAGCAGAGGGAATACACAGGACTGCAGTCAGAAAATCAGATTTTAGTCCTGTCTCTACCATGAGTTGGTAGCTAAATGATTTTGGGCAAGTCACTTAACCTCTCCAAGCCTCAGTTTCCCTATCTGTAAACCAGAGAGAATGCAGAAGGGGATGCAGCTGGGTTGGAGAGCACTCGCTCAGTATGCACAGTGCCCCAGGTGCAAACCCAGCACTGAAAAAATAAAAACCAAAACAAGGAAACAACAGAGAACCAGAACACTAACATCGACATCATGAGATTGTTATAGAATCAAATCACACGGTAAAGATAGAAGTAGAAATGTTTTGTAAACTCTGTGTAAAGATGAAAAGCATTAATAGGAACCATGGGGGAAAACTTAGCAAGTCTTGGTGATTTTTAAAAATTTCCAAAGAGTAACGCTACGAGAAAGACAATTAAGAACGTGCCAGATCACATTAAAAGAAGAGAAGAGCCCAACCCCACTATGCAGGATAACTCTTTGCATGAGGGGACTGTGAAAGCTTGTGGACTACCTGCCTGGAAGAGGACCCTGTGTGGAAGGACAGACAGACACTTGAGCCTCAGGGAACCTTCTGGAAGGTTAAACTCCAAAACAATTATGTGTGTTGGGGCAGGATTCAGAGACTCACGCGCCTGCCTTTCCAGGGCAGCGATTTAACATACAAAGCCCATCCAGTGCACGTGGAACACTGATTTCAATAAAGAGGTGATTTTCCACTCGTACTTCATTAATGCTCCGGTTCTTCCTGGTGAAGAGATCTACGGCAGCCTGCACCTGCTCTCTGTCCCTGGTGGCTTCACACACCGCTGAACAGTTGTCTTAGTTCCACACTCAGCATTCGATTTGGATCACAAGGTCATTCCCTCCCCTCCCCTCCCCTTCCCCTTCCCTTCCTCTCCCTTCACTCATTCTCTCTTTCTTTCTCTCTCTTTCTTTCTTTCTTTCTTTCTTTCTTTCTTTCTTTCTTTCTTTCTTTCTTTCTTTTCTTTCTTTCTCCTTTCCCCTTCTTCCTTCCCTCCCTCCTTCCTTCCCTCCTTCCTTCCTTCTAGGTTTAGAGTGCTTAATGACTTGATATGAAGGGGATAGAGATGGGATCTGGGTCTTTTCGGATCCTTATTCAGGTGAAGCTGAAGGGCCAAGCCAGGTGACCCATCCCCAAACTCGTTTGGCAGAGTTCTTTCTTCATTGATCTATATGGTGTTATCAAGAGCTGCTGGTGTGTGTGGCTCTGCACTGAGTGCTAAAACAGCATGTGTGAAAAATACGACCTGTTTTACTTCCGAGAGTTTCTAATTTTCTTGGGAAGACATATAGGAACGAGCTCTTGAAGGTCCAAATATCTGCCTTAACTTACCTTATTCAAACCTACAAGGTGCCCTTAATCAAAATATATATTGAGCAGGTTGAGGATTTAGCTCAGTGGTAGAGCACTTGCCTAGCAAGTGCCAGGCCCTGAGTTCGATCCCCAGCATCAAGGGAAAAAAACATATAGTAAGTAAACATGTGAATGAATGAAGTAAATACAAATGCAAGCCAATTTATTTCACTATAATGAATGAGCCAAGGCGAGCTCGCTCTAGGACTGAGAAGAACAGCTGTGCCAGTGTGGGGCGAAAGCATTTGCAGAAAGTTTAAGGTCCTGGCCCTTCGGTTTGGCTCTGGAAGCCCTCAGCGCCCTGGTTCCTGATTGGGAAGGAGTTGGCAGCATGTCTATAATCAGTATTTTTCTTTGCTGGGATGTCCCGGAGGGAAAAAGCCATGACCCAAGCAAATCTGCTTCTAAATATGCCATAACCGGATGTTCTGATAAACACACTAGCAGTTTTTCCAAGCGGAAAAACAATAGGGTCTTTGTCTGTTAAATGCTTTCGGGATAATCAGGCATATCTGGGTAGCTTATGAAAACTAAACTGATAATCTGGGGATTTACGGAAGGTGTGACGCGCTGGAGAATTGACGGGGTACACCTGGTGCTGTTAACCAAAATGGTTCCTTTTGTAAAATCAACCTTCCACGTGCATCACTTAGGTAGACCTTGCGGATTGCATGAGAATTGGAGCAAATTCTAAAGCTGAAGGACCACCTCGAACAGTCCTGGGCTGCTCTGAGGAGGAGGCATTGCTTCTGCCTCAGAATTGCTGATGTTCTTTGAGTGGTTACCGAAGCTGGGCACCGGCCGAGGTCAACCACTTAAGCAAGTCTGATTTGAGCCCCTGACTCTCTGACTCCGTGAGTCACTCTGCCTCTCCCATTTTACTTCCATCATTGTGAACTGGTTCGTCTTTGCTGCTCCCTGGCAGTGAGATGTTAGTCTGGTTCTATTAGTGTCTGGCTCCTAGTTTCCTTATCAGAGTGGCTGCAGAATTCGACACAGGAAGCAGGCTGAGCACCTTACCCTTCTCTGCATTGCAGCAGACACTCCCTGCCCAGCTGGAGCCAGCCCGCTCGGCAGGAGAGACACTGCATGCTGTGTGTCCCTTGGCAGGTCCTGCAAGAGCTGTGGCAGGGAACACACCGGTGTCTGTCCTCATCGGTGAAGTAGCCCTCCGGGCAGTCGTCCACACAGGTGGTGTCTGTTAGGGAAGGAGCAGAGCGTCTCATCACTGAGCGTGGCCTGCGCTTCCGACACTTGACGCTTCTACTGGGAGAAGGGGAGTGCGTGGGGAACGGGAGGGTGTCCCTGTGGGCCGAGGGATGTGCTCAGGAGCAGAGATGGCCGCCCAGGAAATAGAATCAGCCGCACGGCCCTTAAACAGAGGTGGGGGTGGACTGGCCATGGTGGCTAGGACGGAAATCACAGTGGACCTGGCAGGGCTTCATCATCGGCTGATGCCTCTGCCTGATACGGGGAGGAAGGCCCAGCCCTGCACAGAAATCTTTGTAGGAGTAATTTGGTGGTTTGAAACAACACACATCTATTATCTTCCAAAATGGGTCCCCCGGACTCTGCGCCTTCTGGGGCATCAGGGAGAGTCGGCTCCCACCTTCTGGAGAGCGCCTGCATCTGAGGCCCCTTCTTCATCGGCAAAGGCAGCCTTGTCTCTGTCTGTCCCTCTGCTCTGTCATCACATCTTCTCTTACTAACTCAGATCTCCCGCATTTTCTCATTAGACCCTTGTGATTATATTGAGCCCTTTGGGGTGACCCAGGATAATCCCCTCAGGCTCAGACTCCTCATTAAACCTCAGCTGCAGAGCCCCTTTTTACCACCCAGGGTACTAGCTCTCCAAGACAGGGCAAGTAGAAGTTGATATCTTCAGCCATATGCAGTCTATCGCAAACCTCCAAAAATTATCTAGTTATAAATAGCCTGACTGGTAATATGGTCATACAGGGCAGAGTGTGAGAAGGCCAGGCCTGGGCACATCCAGCACCCAGCCCTTAGGGACACCTCTCGGTGTGGGGGGTGACAGGCCAAGGCTGGAATCTCAGTTCTAGTTTAATTTGCACACATGCGCACTCCCCCCACCCCATTTAAAGGAAAACCACCTTGTAGGGAAGAGATTTCTTCCTCTCATATGAAGGCATCTGGAGTGACCCCTGGTGGCGTTCCGTATCGGGGATAATTAGAAAAGCACATCCTACAGGGTGGCATGATAGGGGAGGTGGGTTTGGAAGAAATGTTTGCATGGGGAAGCAGCTCCTGGGGAGGAGGTTCGCTGGGCTTTGTGTGACCCGTGATGAGGCAGGTGAGCGGGGGAGGCTGGTGCCTCCAATGCCTTCTGCTGTGAGGGGCTCGGGACTGCTATGGAGGTCGGTGTCGCCGTGTCTCCTCAGGAGAACAAGCCCCTTGCTGATGACCTCAACAAGAAGCGGAAAAGCCCGCTACGTATTCCAACCTCAAGTGCCCTAGTGGCAGGAGAGGTGGTCTCACGCAGTTTAGTCCTGCCCGAGTCTCTCTCTTCCTTCCCCCACAGCCTCTTCTTTGAGTGGAGGCTCTCCCGTGATTGTTTTGAGTCTAGTCACCCTGTCCCAGGAGCCAAGGACACTGCCTCCCCCGAGCAGTCGTCTCCGAGCAGATCTGCTGACTGCGCTGACTTTGGACTGCGCCACACATCGTCCAACAGGAATTATGACCCGAGATGCTAAATCCAGGGGAAATTCTGATGAGGAGCCAGGTACCTACCTGTTCTTACAGGGACTCCCCCTGGGCCGCTTGTTAACGACAAGGGACTCAATGGCAATTATGCAGCAGAGAATTGAATATCTTGACGAGATCATCAACATTAATCACACTCAGGAAAGGTGGGCGGTTATCCTGTGCCTCCAGAGTGCACACACGCTCGATCTAATCGTGGGGAAACTGCAGCCCCAAACAGAGGGCTGGGGACTGTACTCTACTCCAGCACCGATATTATGAAAAAAACAAGACGAGCTGAACGGTGGCATGTGCCTGCAATCCCAGCTACTCGGGAGGCTGAGGAAGAGCCGTGAGTTTGAGACCAGCTTGGGCAACGCAGGTGACACCTTGCCTCAAATACAAAACAAACCGTAACAAACAAACAGACAGAAATAGCCCGGAAATGTTCCAGATTAAAGGAGACTAGAAAAAATAAGTAAATAAGGGAGGCTAGAGACATGGAAACTAAATGCAATGCCTACACCTAGACTCAACCCTATTACAGAAGGTATATTAAAGTATTGTGTCAACGTAAATTTATTAGAATTGACAACTGTCTTGGGTTATGTACAGTAGCAGAGTGTCTGTGGGTCCGGGACTTGCAAGGAACTTGGCCTCTAGAGGTTCTATAAAAGAAATATTACAGCTAATGCATCTGTCTAGTGCAGAGAATATGGGGATAAATGATAAGCAAGTGGGGTGGAGTAAAGATTCGCAATAAGTGCACGGGGCGAAGGACACGTGTGTGCTGTTCCCTGCGCTATTCTCACACTTGTATGTTTTTTCTAAGTTTAGCAATTTCCCCTAAAGCAGTGGCGACTCACTGAGAAGAAGGCTGCTCCTGGGGCAGCTGCGACATTGGTCTTCCGCGGGCCCAGCGCAGTGGAAGCACCTCCTGTGACAGGGCAGGCACCTGCGCGCGTCCGCGTCCCAGTACTCGGCGGCGGCACATTCCTGGCGAGCTGTGCAGGCCCCGCGGCTGTTCATGCGCAGGCCCTCCCGGCAGGTTGTGCAGGTCCTGGGTGACGAGCAGGTCCGGCAGGACTCGGGGCAGGCTGTGGGTGTGGCCGGCAGCAGAGTGAGATGGAGGCCTTCCTCCTGACACCTTCTGGGCTTTGTGCAAGGGTGCTGGTGGCCAGTCGGGAACGCCCTTGGGCTCCGGGTGGAGCGTTCTCATTGTAAACTGAGGAAACAATGGCTGTTTCCCCTTCTCTGCAATACCCAGAGAGCTCCTCCCTAGCCACCTCCTAAAGATTACTGATCCTTCTGTAATTAGCAACACGGCCGCAGAGTAACGGCAAGCATTTCTGCAGTGGCACAGACACACAGTGTGTGTCCCTCTCAGCCGACATCACCCCCTTGCGAGGGCCTTCCCTCCGCCTCACAGTTGGTGAACTGTGTTGTAATTGGGCACCGACCAAAAGGACCTCTGGCATTTATGAATGCACAGTGCCTAGGAGAGGGCCTGCCAGATGAAACAAGCACTCCATAGATATCTGTTAGACAATAAAACGGGAACGATTCCCTCCCACACCCAGGTTTTAGCAGGTCCCATTTCCTCTGCCTAGTGCCTCCCCCTCATCCACGCGTATGATTCTCACGTTGCTCCCTCCCCTTCTCTGGGACATTTTCCAGGTCTCCTCTCAAGTTTCTGCCCTTCCTTGCCCATCTTCCTATCCCCTTTCCTGTCTTGTTTTTCTTTTCTCTCCCCCTAACTTAGCTTCTTTAGCGTCTGTCTACCTCAATACAGTGTGAGTTCCAGAGGCCAGACATTGTGTCTGTCTCGCCCTCCAGGCCCAGAAGAGCCCGCGGCACACAGAGGCCCCCCAAAGCCTTCCCCAGACCAACAGGTGCATGGTACCTTGTGCCTTCCTCCCCATCTCATTTTATCGGGATGGGCAAACTGAGGCCGCAGTGGTGAACTGGAAAAGGCTACAAGGATCAAGCGCCAAATCCAGATTCTTAACAAGTGCGCTTGCTAGTTCTGCCTAGTGCCTCGGGAGGGCGCAAGAAGCCATTTTGGGCATTGGAAAGTACTTTCCCAAGAACACTTCTCTCCTCTGTGGGACAGTTCCTCCATTATGGGCAATTTGTTTTATGTTTCTGCTCCATGGTAACTAGTAAGAGGCAAAGAATCCATGCCCGGTTAAAACGTAAGGAGGTGTAAATAATGCAGACTGTTTCTTGAACGTGTGGGCAATGAAGTTCCAAGTGAGAAATTCCTATGGGCTGCAGGTGACAAGGATGCTGCAAAGGGAGACAAGAGGCATCAAAAAATCCTCTGTGGCACAGTGTGCTCATGTGATAGACATGGAGTGGCTTACGATTTTAAGAAAATCTTCCACTTAGGTCACCTCATGAGGGTTCATCATCTCTGCTGGAAATTTTCACGTGAGAATCCTTTCTGATACCCACCATTAGACGGGGCTCCGTGGGACTTGTAGCTAATGAAACTGCATAATCAACACTTATGAATGATTCATTTAAAATTAATTAGGACAGATTCAAAATCAGCCTCCTTGAGTGGGAAGGTTAGGCTGGATATCAGCTCTGGCGCTGTGGGACCCCAGAGCCTGTTTGCCTTGGCAGAAACCGTCTCCCAGGCTCTCTGGGAGGCTGTGTCCGGCCAGGCCCCCTGGAAGTCTCTACCTTTGCATTCCTCGGCCTCTTCTTCATAGTAAGTTCCCTCCGGACATTCGTCTGCACACAGCCCATCGTAGAGGAACTTGGAGGAGTCAGCACAGAGCTCACAGTCGTCCGCCTTGGGGCCACTGCACTGCAGACAGTCTTCATGGCAGGGCACGCACTGACCCAAGTCAGGGTAGAAGCCCCGAGGACAGGATGGATGGCACATGCCGTCGAGCAGGAGGAAGTCAGGCATGCACTCTGAGGGAGGAGGAGGCAGCACGTCATGCCCGAGAGGTTGGAGCAATGAACCTGTGACCTTTGCACTGGGCGAGCCCGTTTCTCAGCACTTTGGTTCCTTTGACCTGAGTATACATTGGCCCCATTCCTACCCCACCAGGGCACATTCTCAGTGTCTAACAAGCCCTGTCTAGGGAGGAGGAGGAGGAGGAGGAGGAGGAGGATGGGACCATACACAGTGGCCTGCTAGGTGATCCTGGATTTGTGTGCTGAAATGATCTGTACCTCTGATGAACACATTGCTCAGAAAATCTGAAAATATTTAACAAATATTTAAAATTGTACCTAGCACCTCAGATTCTATTTAATACAAAAAAGCAATTTAAGAATTATTGGGTTAGTTTATTTCTCATTCCTTAATTGAGTAGACCAATGCATTGTGGGTTTATTTTCTTCATGTTCCTTTTCCTATTTTAGGGAGGAATCTTGGTTACCCCAAAAGAATCATTGATAGGACAGCACCAGGCACGTGAGTCTGTCTTATTTTGAAGAGGAAACTGGATAGATTTACTTGGGAGGTAATTCCAGAGCAAAAGGCCTGTTCATAGCCAGAGTGCTATTCTCAGTCTTAGAGTTGTCTCGGCTTTTCTTTCCTCTTTTCTTTGTTTATAACATTGTGTTTCTGCAGCTACCTCCATCTCTTGTGTTTATGACCAATCTCTCCCGTAGAAGGCTACGCTCAGAGTGGAGATTTAGGGGCTCGAACTCAGGGCTTTGTGCTTGCAAGGCAAACACTAACCACTGACCTAAATCTCTAGCCCCTGAGATTCAGGGTTCTTACCTGTATCTCTGGCACCTAGGATGGTGCTTGGCACTCCCTGCATGTAAGAAACTGCATTTGCAGAATGCGTAGTGGAAAGAGTGTATCTCACCCTTGATTTGTTCAGTGGTGGGCATGGAGATAGACTTCAGAAGGGCAGAGGTGGATGATCTCACGGATCCCCCTACACGCCCTGCCTTGGGGAGCAGCCCCCAGCTGGAGTGGCTCACGGGGTCAGGCCCCTGTTGGGATGTTCCTGGGTACCTTTGCATGTCCTCTCGTGGATGCAGTCCTGACACTTCTTGGGGCAGGGCTTGCACACCCCCTCCATGGCCACGTGCCTCTCGGGGCAGGTCTCCAGGCACGTTCCGTGGAGCAAGACGAAGCCTTCCTCACAAACGTGACAGCTGGTGGCATTTCCTTCACACGTTCTGCAAGGGGAGCTGCAGCGTTCACAGGAGCCGCCTTCTGCGTAGAAGCCGCTGTGCGAGGAGTGAGAGAACAAGGAGCCCATCAGGGAGAGACGCGGTTCCACCGAGCAGCGGGCAAAGGCGGACTAAGCCTCCAGGGCCACTGCTGTCCTCAGACAAGGGAGTATGTCAGATGTACTGCAAACGTGCGAATTAAGAAAAAGATCATCTAGAAAAATAAAGGATAGGTGTGCTCCTTGTGAATTTTGTTTAAAAACAACAGTTATTAATTTGTATATAATTTAGTTATCTTCTGATTTCTATATTTTTTTCTGATTTCTCTATTTCTCTATGCCCTAATTAATGTTACTTTTTTTTATAGCCTTATTTTACAGTAGAAAATACTCCTCATTCAATGTAATAAATACTTTTAAAACATTCAATGCAGTCTAAAAACATTTTCACAAAGCTCAAAGGATTGACCCCCGACAAAATGGGAATTCCTTTTGCTTCGGGATTCTCTCAGCCAACCTCTAATGGCTCATTTCAAACGAGTCCATATAAGCATTTGACCCAGCACTAATCATATTTTGAGTATCTGTTACTGTCATATCTAGGTTTGTGCTATTGACTTTCTGTCGGGGGGAATCTGACGTTCTTCTGGGAGATCAAATTATGGCCCTGTTGAAATCACTCGGTGGTGTGAACAGAGCAGCTTGAAACCCGGCCTCTCAAGCAGAGGCAGGGGTCGAGGGGTGTGTGGATGACGGATCTCCAGAGGGAGAAGCTGAAGCCAAGAGCTGGGACTTGCAGAAGCAAGGAAAAAAATCACACTCCACAGAAAGAGAATGGAAGGCGGTTACCCATTTCAATTGTTTTCTATGATCACCCTTTTGTTGTTCAGTATTGCCTCAGCAGAGCTGTGAAACAAGCCACCTCAATTCAAACTCCACAGAAAGCAGCTCAGCTGGTCTCACTGGAGAGCGGGGCAGCAGGCCCAGGCTGTGCTGCGCAGGAGCCTTCAAGCTACAGGGGGGCCCACATCCGACTGTTCTCCAGGCCACCGGGCACTCCAGGGATCAGCGGGCTCCTGGGCTGTTGCTTCTTATAGCCAAGAAAGAGTGCGAGAGGGCAGGCTCCCTCACTGGCATATTTGTTTTTTGTTTGTTCCTTTCGTTCTTTCTTTTTGAGATGGGTTTTCACTATGTATTTCAGGCTGACCTTGAACCTGTGATCCTCCTGCCTCAGCCTCCCAAACACGGGGATTAAAGGCATGCACCACCACATCCACTGGGCAAGTTGTGAGCCTCTGCTTATCTTTGCTAATATTGCATTGGCCAAAGCAAGTCACATGACCCAGCCCAAAGCCCAGGGGCAGGGAAGTCATGTCCATTTTGCCTGTAGCAGGAGTCACCACAAAGTTGCAGGTGAAAATAAGCTTGGACACAGGAAGGGTGAAGAATGCAGCAGGGATCTTCAACCAGTCTTCTTTAATTTTGATGCCAATGAGGGAGTCTCTTCTGTGTAGCATGTTTACTCGATGTCTTATTTGTGAATTAACTGTGATGCATCTAATCATGCTTCAATCACTTATTTATTGTATTCATCCAATAAACAAGTGTGTTTTGAAGCTGGCCTGGCGGTGCACGATGGTAATCCCAGCTACTTGAGAGGCTGAGGCAGGAGAATCACAAGTTTGAGGCCAGACTGGGCAATTTAGTGAGGTCCTGTCTCAAAATAAAAAATTAAAAGGGTGGAGGGCCTAGTTTAGTGGTAGAAGTCTCCAGTACCACAAGAGAAACAAACCAAAGAATGTTTTGAGTATTCCAGGAAGAAATAAGACCCTTTAAAACATGCATTTATTTATTCGTTTATTTATTTTATACCATAATGGGCATTGAACTCAGGGCCTTCACACTAAGTCACATCCCAGTCCTATTTTTATTTTTTATTTTGAGAAAGGGTCTCACTTAAATTGCTAAATTACCCAAGCTGGGCTCAAACTTGTGATCCTCCTGCCTCAGCCTCCCACAGTGATGGGATTACAGGTATGTATCACCACATCCAGTTTAAAGGTCGCTTTTTAAATGAGGGATGAAGAAAGAAATATAAAAGAAGAAAGCAAGTGAGATAGAAGAAAAGGAGCTGAATAGTATCCAGGGGAAAGCTGAGATCAGATTTCCTCACATACAGTATTAGAATCTTTAGTTTTTTTTTTTTATTGTGGTGGAGGACAAAGACTCAGCTACTTTGTCCAACTGTGTCCATCTTAAAAACAGATTTGACAACACTAGGAGTTTGACTGGATCTGAGAAATTTGAAATTAAGGCAGGTAGCGTGTTCTCAAGTATAGCGCATCTTTTATGTAGGTAAAAAGTGGGTGGATTCATTGCTCCTAATTGTAGTCCTAGGAAGCTTGGTGGGTCACAGGAAGAGCGAGCTGGTCTTTCTTGCCAGCAGATCTCTAACCCTTGGAGTTCCTCAAGCAACAGTAATGCCTTTATTATTCACGATGAGCCCCTTGGGGCTGCCCCGTCCGAGGTGAGGCCACAACTCCAGGTGGGACAGTCACACAAGTGGTAGTCTGGGTAAGGACTGGCCGCTGGAGAAAACCAGCCAGGTTTAGAGTGGGAGGGCTCTGGGCCATGCCGTGTGAGCACGACCTTCAGCGAACTTTCCATGCGAGGCCCAGCCAGGGCACCTGACTTTCGCTGCCCTTTGGTCCAGGCAGCGTTTATATTGGCAAAGTCAACCTGCCACAGGTTATACAGTACATAGTTAAATTTAGCGTGGGTATGTCTGTACTCAGCACGAACCGACCTTTTTTCTTCTCATTATTCTTTAAACAATACAGTATGCCAATTATTCCCATCTCGTTTGCATTGTATTCGGTATTGTAAGTAATCTAGAGATGATGAGGGTTGTGCACAGGTTCAAGGCAAATATTCTGCCTTTTCATATCAGGGACTTCAGCATGTGTGGATTTGGGTAACTCCGGGGAGTCGTTGAACCAGTACTCTGAGGGGGCTGAAGAAGTTTCTGGACACTAAAGAAGAGGCGATCTATATAGAAACTGGAAACATGCAGAATGCAGAAATCTGCAGGCTTTCGTTAGGAGAGGGAGAAAGCCAGAGGTCTGGGCATGAAATGCTGAAACGAAAGGGATGGATTCAAGCAAAAGGGAATGAGAAACCAATTGAAGACTGCTGTTAACTCAAAAATAAGCAAATAGAAGAAGCTGTTGGGAGGCAGCCAGAGAAAATACGCAAACATTTTTGTATAGACTTCATTGTTTAGAACACTTTTGGGTTCACAGGACAGTTGAGAGGAGGTCGCAGAGATTTCTCGTCCACCCTCTACAGGCACAGAGTCTCCTCCATGATCAACAGTCCTACGTTTGTTACAACTGGTCAACCTACACCGACGCACCAGCACCCAGAGTACACAGGTCACATCAGGGCCCACTCTTGGGCTGCACATTCTAGGGGTTTGGAGGACAGTACAATGGATCTACCACCATAGTGGAGACCCACAGAGTAATCTCACTGCCCTAAAAATCCTTAATAATCCCTTTCTCCCCAGTAACTTCTTTTTACTGTCTCCACACTTTTACCTTTCTCAGAATGTCAGCAGTTGGAATCACACAGCATGTATGTAGCCTTTTCAGACTGGCTTCTTTCAGTTAGTAATGTGCATTCGGGGCACCGCCTTGCTTTCTCATGGCCTGACAGCTCTTTTCTTTTTATGCTGAATAATATTCTGCTGTCTGACGTTAAAAACATTTTAATGGGAGGCCATTAGGCTGGGACAACGCCAGCAACTTGTTCTCCCATGTAAACAAACCAAACCCCAATGTTAATAGTAAAAGGAAACTCAAGCTTCGCCAGCCGGAAACCACCAACTAACGTCTAACTAGGGACTTCCCACTTTAACCAGTTAAATATATTTTTTGTCTTGTTTCCCTGAATACCTTATAAAGGGTTCCTCTTATTCCCCAGTGGGGTGCTGAACTCCTCTAAGGGTGTTCTTACCCGACTTACGAATCACGGCATGCTCAAATAAACTTCTTCATATTCTAATGTGGCTCAGTTTATCTTTCAACACTGCATAACACATTTCATTTATCCATCCCTAGCGCTGCAGTTTGGGCCCTGAAAGACTGTATGTGAGCGGCGTGGTCCCCGTGGTGGTGCCCCATGGGGAGGCCCAGCGGGAACTTCTTAGGTCCTGGGGACACGCTCTCCAGGCAGGCCAAGGAACTCTAGTCTCCTCCTCTTCTCTCTATTTGCTTCCTGACAGTAAAGTCCTCAGCTTTCCCCCAACAAGTGTCCCTGAAATGATTTCCAGCTTTGCCAGAGACCCACACAATAGACTAACTGATCCTGAACCAAACCGTGAGCCAGACCTTTCGTCTTCATAAAGTGACTCTCAGGAATGCTGTCATAGGGACGGGAGGTAAGTAGTGCACCCATTCAAGGCCATCCTGGCTGCTTCACATTTTGGCAGTTATGAGTAAAGTTGCTATCGTCATCCGTGTGCCATGTTTTGTACAAACATGTTTCCAGGAGGTGTTCTCCAAAGAGCCATTTTGCTAAAATCAGCCTTCGCCACAGAGATCTGTATTGGCATTTACAAAACTTTTTGTTAATACTTCATTTCATTATTGTTTCTATTTAAGAAGACATTTGTCATCTGAGAGGAAATGACCATGTGTACTAAATTGTTCATTTAAGTACTCTGGGCCTAGACAAATACATTGTAAAAGCTGTACTGTTTTTCAGCTTTACCTGCATTGTACAGACCCCAATATGGCGGCTCCCAGTGCTTCAAAGAAGACCATGTTTCTTCCTTTGGAGTCTCAAATCTTTATATTTGGTGAATCTGAACACAACTCAGGTTGGTTTTTGGTTTTTTGTTATAGTTGTTTGCTTTCTGAGCAATCACAAGCATGGTCTATGTTACACTCAAACTTCTTTGGTGAACATCTACTGACTGTATTTGAAAAGTGGTGGTGGTGAAGGCCGACTGGAAAGCAGTCGTTCTGAGTACGCAGATGCGCATTCCTTATGGGGCCTGCTCCCATCACCAGTCATATTGCTCTTCCAGGGTGGAGCACACCCTCAAGGGCCATTTCTCAGAAATAACAACGAAGCTTCCCCAGACAAGCTGCCTATTACATGTTGACAGATGACCTCCTCCTTGTTTCTCTTGTAAATACAAAAGTGAGGCACCCACTAGTGAGAACATTCTATTCCAAACAGGAAGCTTTGGCTTGTGTTCCACGGTCTGCAGTATTCTCACATCTTTCTGGTAGCCTTCCTACTGCTCAGAGAAATACAAAATATAGCCAGGTGTGCTGGCACATGCCTGGAATCGCAGCGCTTGGGAGGCTGAGGTAGGGGGATCACGAGTTTGAAGCCAGTCTGGATGACGTAGCGAGTTCAGTGCCATTCTGGGCTACCTAGTGAGACTCTGTCTCAAAAACAATCAAAGCAAAACAAAATAAAATGTCTTGGCTGCTGCCTATCTGCAGTGTTGCATTGGTTCATACAAATAGTTGAACCCAGACTTAGAGGAAAGAACAAAATGTCTTTCCTTACTAACTGGAGGAAAACCAACTACATCTCTTCCTTTTTCACATGCATTGTTAATTCCTGTGTTGAAAAACCCAGGAAAGAGTTGGGGAAAAGAGATAATGATTAAATAAGAAATAACATGGACAACTATTTCAATCCCACTCTGGCAAAGATTGATGGGGACACAACGACTGGCTTTGGTAAGCAGATTTCTGATCTTTACTTTTGTTTTATTACATACACACTACTGGGCACAGCGCCCTTCTCCTTTTCTGCAAAGTAGTGGAAGATAATAGTATCTGCATAAGAGGATTCTTGTGAAGATTGATGGAATTGTACAGTCAAAGCTCTGAGCAGAGTTTACAAGCACCCAAAAATGAGCAAGCAAACAAAAAAGAGCTGTTTTAAAGTCATTTCTGCGCCCTCGGATCCCTTGGCCCTTTGTGTGCTAGGCGGAGAGTTAGGGCCCTGATTGAGGCAAGCCTGCCTGCTGGGTTATACTCTTTTCACAGGCTCAGGCTCCCTGCACTTGGTCTGCACTTAGCTCTTGACATCAGTATCGATTCTTCATGGAGAAACAGACTCTGCCGGGCTGCGCATGTACAGCATAATATGTTGATACTGTACCAGTATCAATTCTTACACCTAGCAGGTGCTACATATGCTGTCTATAAGGGGCTTGGGTGTGCTCGGCTTCTATTTACACTAGACTGGATGTTTCTTGAGGGTAAGTGCCATGGCTTACGTTTTACGTTGCAGAGCCTATCTTGATAAGTATTAGAAGATAATTTTCTTTTTTTGGTGCTGCTGGGGATCGAACCCAGTGCCTTTGTACTGAACTTGATCCCTGGCCTTTGACAGTCTTGCTAACTTGGTGAGCTGCACAGACTGGGCTTGAACTGATGACCCTCCTGCTTCAGCCTCCTGGAGTGCTGGGATTAATTACATGTTATTTTATCACAGAATTCCTTTAATCAGAATGCAAACGAAACGTCTAATTTCTTAAAATAGACACTCTTTGGTGCGTCTCCAAATTAATTTCTTGCTCGCCTCTCCTATCCTTCCCGACTGTTGGTGTTCTGATATTTTGTTACCAGTTCAGAGGGTGAACTGATGCTCAACCTGAACCACTCCTTGTACGGTAGTCTCCCCTTGTGCCTGCAGTTTTGCTTTCTGAGATTTCAGATTTGCTTTCTGGTTGATTTTGGTCAATCTGGGTCCAAAAATATTGAATGTAAAATTTCAGAAGTAATCAGTTGTGCGGCATTCTGAATGGTGTGATGAGGTCTCGCGAGGGATGTGACTCGCCCTTGTATCCACACTGCACATGACGCCAGCCTGTTAGTAGCTGTTTCTGGTATTGGATTGGCTGTGGCGGCACTGGTGGTATCCCACACTTGTGTGACCCGTATGTAGCAGCCTGGCGCTATGTCACAGTACTTCCACCATTCCCTCCCTTCATCACACCGCAAAGGGTTTGGATCATCTCGTATCATCACAAGAGAGCTGGGAGTGGTAGTGGATGCCTATAATCCCTGCACTCTTGGAGGCCGAAGCAGGAAGATTACAAGTTCGAGCCTTGCATGGGAAACTTAGCAGTTTCGAGAAACCTTACAAAAAGTGCAGAATAAGGGCAGGAGAGGTAGCTCAGTGAGAAGATCTGGGTTCAGTCCTTAGCAAACCCCCACCCAGAGACAGACAGACAGACAGACTTTCATTATAGTATATGGTTATAATTGCTCTACTTTATTGCCTAATTTATAGGTTAAATTTTATCCTAGGTATGTATGTATGTATGAGAAACACACAGGTTTGGCAGCATCCACAGAGGGGTTTGGACCGTGTCCCAGGGATGAAGGGAGACTATCCTGCTTCTGTTCTTGCCAGAGACGCGTTAGGAAGGTGTAAAGGACGCATTCTGCCTGATCAGATAGGAAGAGAAGTCTGAGGAACTTTTCTTTCCGCTCAAAACAGAGCTAAACAGAGAAAACCCTCCTCAGCCTCCCTGGTGACTGTGGGGTGGGGACGTCTGGGACCGAGGCAGAGGACGGGCATGCTGGGGGGCAGTGGGCCAGAGAGGTCAAGCTTCAGAAGGCCCAAGAGCAGGATGGAGAGGCCCGTGGTTCCCGGGGCCTGGCCAGCTACAGAGGCTGTCAAGGCTGAATTTCTTAACTTCTTGTTACCTAACAAAATAAAGCCTGTTATTGTCCGGGCCATTTTGCTTGGCATATGTTACTTACTGCTGGAAGTTTCCTGATAGACTTTCTACTGCTGCTCACTTCTCTTCTAGGGAAATCCTGGAGGAGAGACCATTGATGGGAAGCCTAAAGGAATTACAAACCGCGGGCCTGAGGAAACCATGGAGCCAATAAATAGCTAACCCGACTTTATTATTTATCTCTTATTTATAATTCTCAATTCACCTACGACCTTACGTTTGTGATGGTGGGGAAAAAAGTGGAAAACTTGATCTTAATATGAGGTAGAAGAAGAACACAGCCATGCACCGCATCACTATGCTGTGGTCAGGGGGGACGGAGTACAGCACACGGGCTCCGGGCACCATCCAGGCTGGTGTGAGCACTCTGAGGTCTGCAAGATGAATCGCCTGATGGTGCATTTCTTGGAACACAGCCCCATTGTTATGCAGCCCACAAGGCAGAACTGTATGGTCAACAAAGGTGAAAACACACATGCACAGAACAAGCCCGGGGAGAAGTGGGCGTCTGGCTTCGGCAAGTGCCGGCCGCTGTTACCAACAGAAATGTGGAAGAGTCAGCAAAGGACATTGTGGTAGGCGCTCTGACCAAGAGAGGGAGCGCTCTGTGGCAAGCAGAAAGGAAAGGCTCCCAGGGCATCGTGCAACAGGATGTGCGCAGGAAGCAAACGAAGAAGAAACTTACTCGGGGCAGCCATGGTAGCATCTGCCTTCGTGCAGGAAGAGAGGGCGGTCCAGTCGAGAGTGGCAGCTGGTGCAGAGGTTGTCCCCAGAGCACGAGGCGCAGTCTTCCGTGCAGTTCTCGCAGCTGCCGCTCCTGACTGAGGGCCACATGCCTGGGGGACAGGAGGAGACACAGGCCTGGGCCAGCAGGAACGCACCTAGAAGCCAGGAAGAGGGCAGAGAACGGTCACCGTGCCTTCGCCCCCAAAGGTACACTCGCCATGCTGATGTGCAGGATGGTGGCTTTAAACCTTTCCAAGGGAAGTTTCCACCACTGGCTCCCGGTTTACCTGACCGGCTATTAGTGATACCAGGTCTTCCAGGACCAGTCAACGGTTTAGAAAGGAATCGGGAGCAGGAGGCGTCGGCCCCCTTTCTTTGGCTTCCTTCTGATACTAGCGGCTGGTCACGCCAGGCTCTCCTCCGCCCACCTGGTCAGTCTTGCTGACATCCTCCTCTAGGCCTTCCAGCTGCGAGGCAGCCATGTGCACCGCTGGACCGGCTGCTTTCTGCCTTCCCCCTCATCTTGTGAGGGTGGCTGTTGTGACCACCTCCCTCTATAACGGGCAGTGAGTCTCTTTATTTAATTGAGAGAAAAAAATCAAGAAACCAACTTTAAAATCATCTTTAACTCCAAAATACCAAGAAAAGTCTTTCAGATTTTGATGCAGACTTTTAAATTTTATATGATTATGGCTGGGGATTTAGCTCAGTGGTTACAGTGCTTGCCTGCCAAGCACAAGGTCCCAAGTTCGATACCCGGCACCAAAAAAAAAAAAAAATTTTATATGATTATAATCTTCCCCCACCTATTATTTAAATTCCATCTATTATTTTAAATCTTGGCCCATGTATTATTATTTTACATCACAGCTCACTACATTATTTCCCCCTTAGTGCAGTTTACTTCCCAATGGCTTGGTTGCTCAGGGTCAAAATATTAAATGGAAAATTCAGGATATAAAAATTCATAAATCACTTTTATTAGCATATACTGTTATACTTTTTCTATTTTATTTGTTGTAAATCTCATACTGTGCTCTAATCTATAAACTGAACCTTATCATAGGAGTGCATAGGAAAAATGGTATATGCAGGATCTGGGGCTGTGGACGGCTTCAGGCACCCTCAGAAGGCCCAGAAACATGTCCCAGGGCTGCGGGGGGACCGCTAGACTAATGTTGTACATACCAATATGGCCTTCGAAGTCATCACTTTCATGGGAGCATAACATTGTTTATGTGACTGCACCATGCAAAAAAAGGCCTCTTATTTCCAGAAAGTTACAGTATTTATACTGTTTTGTAATGAAGACAATGATGATGTACAGAGCCGTGATGTTACTGACCTTGCTCCCTCCTCCCCTGCCCTAAATCCAGTACCAGTAATGAAACAGGAGAGACATACAGGCTTTTTGTCCCCACTCACAATCTGTACCTTAAGGTCTCTTATTTTAGATCATGTATTTTAAAAGAGCAAGGGACCCTCTAAAGGTGTCAAGTATGCACAGAACCTACCGAATTCTGCGGCCAAATCAACTATAACTTCACTATATTTTTTTGGTTCAGAAGCTTTTCTTTTTCATTTGAAAGCCAGTGTTTATCACTGGTCCGTGCGTGGGTCCCTGGGCGTCTCCCCAGTAGCCACCATGATGAAAACACGACCAGAGCAGGGTCCCACAAACCTCTGTACCCAGGAATGCCAACACGAAGGAGTGACAGTCCATCGCCTCCTGTCACATGCCACACTGACCTTTTGGACACGAAGTACACAGGGTTGCAGATCCATTGCAGGTCTTACAAGAAGAATGACAACGCTGATGTTTCCTTAAAACATCTGAATGGGAAAGAAACAAATCAGACTTCTCTTTTGAACAGGTGCCCAGCATCGGTGTGGGAAGGCCTTGTGGGTAATCCCGTCCCCCTTCCTGCCTACAAGAGAATCCCTTTGCTTTTCTCAGCTAACTGTTGGCACCTGCTCATTTCCATTATGTAGATTTTATTCATTTTTTTTTTTATCTTTTGGAAAACGTTATTATGGAGATAAAATATATTTACTTGCTGAGGAACCATGTTAAACCATGAGTTGCCACCCATGGAAACATACATTTATTCATTTGTTTAATTTTTATTTTTGTTAATATGTGTTTGCAGTACATAATGATTACTTTCACCGCGGGGAGTTGGTGTGTCTACAGAACACATTTTACTCTTTTTACTTCTTACTCCTTCGTTGGCAACTGATTAGCAACACTTTCTTTGCAACCTTGTGGGGATCAAGAACGTAGTATCTAGCAAGACAGTCTTAAATACTATGGGAATATGTGAACTAGCAAATATTACTTCTTTCCTGTGTCCCAGGCTGCCTGTGTGTATGTCTCTGCGTGTGTGCGTTGCAAGAGTCTTAAAGGGCAACTTGCTTCTTTGCAAGCATCTTAAAGGGCAACTTCTCTTCACTCCAACGTGATCACTGAGAATAGCACCTTGTACCTCTCATGGAAAAACATATTTTCTCTTTTGTTCTCTGAAAACCAGATTACATTATCGGTCAGTGTCTGATCCGCGTGTTCTTCAGAGTCGCCACTGTGGAGCACAGCCTAAGCTCTTTTCACCTTTAATGTGTCCCAAAGAAGGATGGGCACACACCGAATTGTCAGCCGGCCACAAGCTTTCCGGCTGGCCAGGTTTTCAGCAGCCCCCACGCACGATTAACTCAGCACACACTAGATGCCCTCCCTCTCCCCTTTCCAAGAGCATCTGCCCAGAGAGCTTTACCGGGAAGTCCCATCTCCGGGTCACGTGACAATTTCAGAGACAAACAGAGAAGCCCGTCTGACTTCCCTCAGTCAGTGCACGTTGAGATTGTGACAAAAGCTCAGGAAGCAGGCTGACTCACGTGGGAAAATGAGCATAGAGCAGGCGACTGACCTGTCGTGTGACTGACTGACCACGGTGCACAGTCAGTGGTTGGTGTCTACCATCCCCCCGTCACCGCCCCATTCCTCCCTCTGGTCTCATTTTCCTTCCTCTCTTCCTGGGAGTGGGTCTAGTGGGGATGGCTCTCGAGTCACATCTGCCTTGAGATCCCAGGCGTGCCACTTGCTGGTAGGGTAACCATGGCTACAGTAATTATACTCTCTGAGTCCTACTTTCCTTGTCTCTAAAACAAGAGAAGATGGTTTCTTCCTCAGGAGGTTGTTGCAGAGACTGAATGGGACAACGTGTGTGAAGCGCTTAGCACAGTGGATCAGTAAGGGCGGCTCCGTCTGCTCCCTCCCCTTTCCCATGCCGTTGTGGAGGCTGCTTTGGTCACCCTCCCCTTTTCTTCTGCTTTCCTACCTGGCTTGGTAGGAGGCACGGCTCGGTTTCTATGATGGCACTTAGGAGTAAAAAGTCAGATACAGGTATATAGGTGCGACTGTAGATACGTGGATACAGGTACACATACAAATACCATGCACACATATCCACGCACATGCATACACACATACTATGTATGCAAATGTAATAATGTACGTACACATACACATACACATCACCGCCCAGGCTGCCATCCTATTTTTTTCCTACTTTGGAGAAAACTTTGCCCTGGCTTTTCAGTGTATGATGAAAGCTAAAGACCAGTGTACCTCGCATCGCAGGAGGCAGATCTACTAAGCGCTCAGCTTGGCACATAACCACATTTGCCATGCTGGTGATGCAAAAGTGGTCTGCGTGCTTCTCACCATGACCAGTTCTGTCCCCTGAGGCCCCTTTCCACCTGACAGTATCCCTTAGCCCACCAGAGAAGGCATCAGAAAGCTATCAGTCCAGGGGCTTCCTGACTGGGTGAGAGATATTGTTCAATAATCTCCAGACAGTGAGTATCTTGAAGATCTGTTATGTGTTCAGACCACAGGCTGATTTTGTTTTGATCCCATTTTTGTGCTAAAATATCATACTTACAAAGATATGTGTTTTAACTAATTTTCATGTTTATACAGAGTGTATACCTACATGCACACATGTATTCGTGATTGCACACATCTTGCATTTTGGCTATTTCACGCATACAATCCATACAGAATTCTGCAGTGCCCCCAGAAGGCCACCAGAGGGAGCTCTGCACAAGCAGTTCACAGCAATTTTCGTTCCCCAGCTGTAGTTATTATAAAAGATTAGTTAATCTCAACGAGTAAAATTTGACCTTAATCATAATTTCCCTTTCTATCCACTCCAAAAATTCTACACTGGACAAGACTTTAAAAAATAAAAAAAAAGAAAGGAAAAGAAGTCTTTTTGACCAACAAAGTATAATGTCCATTCTTTGGAAATGGCTAAAGTTGAACCATATAAGTGACTACAAACCTATTCACAGTGTTTACCACCCTGCTTTTCTTTTTAATATTTTTATTTATTTAATTTGCAGTGCTACAGATTGCAGCCATGGCCTGCTACATGCTAGAAAAAACATTCTACCACTGAGCTACTGCTGCGGCATTTTTTATTTTGAGACAAGAGTCCTATTAAATTGCCCAGACTGGTCTCAAACTTGTGATCCTCCTGCCTCAGCCTCTGGACTAGCTTTGATACAGGCATGCCCCATTGCACCTGGCTCCAAAGGGGTCTTTTTGTTGTTGTTTTATTTTGTTTTCTGAGTGCCGAGGATCGAACTCAGGGCCACGTGCTTTTTAGGCAAGCGCTCTACCACTTGAACTAAATCCCCAGCCCCTCCAAAAGGGTCCTTTTGATAGCTTTTCCCAAGCATAACTGCTGAGCACATCAGGGGTGTCCTTGTATGTTGCAGAAATCTCCGGTGCTGGATTTCCTTTGTTTCCCCCAGTGAGCACCCGCCGACACTTGTTCTTGGCCCCTCCTCTCTCTGTTTCTCTCTCAGGACTTCAGCATCCCCACGGTCCCTGCCTCCCAGGGTCCTGGACCACTTTCTACACAGCAGAGTCTATCTCCTGGTGGTGATGGGCTCCTCCCTGCTTCCCTGTTACCTCTTTTGATTTGAACCTTCCACCTTCGTCGCTCCTGCAGCAGATTCTTCACCAAAGATGGGTTTGCAGTGGACACAGCTTCTTTTTATTAAAAAAAATAAAGTGCTTTTTAATGCAAAAAGACAAAAAAGATAAAGTTCATCTATGACCCCACCACACAGAAATGTCTGCCATGTATACTTTGGCACGCAGATTTTCCATCTTGAGTATAATTACATACAAATATGTAATCATTTACACATTTATACATTGACTCTGTGCACTTCTTTCAACATGATAGACCTTGCGGGAATTTTCTTTTAAAATTCTTTGCAAACATAATTTTTAATGATTTGCATTCATTTGTATGAATCCTAATTCATCTCTTACATTTTTAGATTGGCCCCTCATTTTGGTTGTATTATTATTGTATATAAAACTGCTATCAACAGCTTTGTGAGTACACATGCTTGGTAAGTCGGGACTCTACTACTCGTCATCACAAATCATCATTTGTTGCCTTCTTTCTACCCAGACCTGAGGTTATAATTTAGACTCCAACTTGCTACCTTTTGTGAGACTGGGAATGTGACTCTAAAAGTGAACTAATGTTTCAGGTTAGAACAGGTCCCACCAAAGAGTTAGGGAGTAGGCTGGCCGTTAGCGTCACGTATGTTCTGGAAGATGTGTACGCATTGTTCGCTTCATTATTGAAATGACTGCGTGAGAAGTAGTTTCAGGCTCTCATCTTACAGACGAGGAAACCGAGGCTCAGAGGGCATAAGAATCTTGCTCGAAGTCACAGTGTTAAGAAATGGCAAACCAGGATTTTGGTTCAGATCTGCCTGACTCTAGCTTGTCCTTTTCTTTACAGTGCTGGGCTTGGGCCCGGGGCCCTGAGTGTGCCAGACAAGTGCTCCGCCACCCAGCTCCCCTCCCAACCCCTGGGCCTGACTAGCTGTAAAGCCCACCTCCACTAGAGAGGTAGTTTTCAGTAATTAACTGGATTTTCAAGTAGTTTGAGAGAGGTCAAAGCAATGATGTGCTGGGGAAACAGCTTTCTAGAACAAATAGGCTCGATTTGTAATGTTGCCAATTTCTGTAGTGTAAAGAACTCCCATCATAGCAGATTCCAAGTCATCAATAGCTTGACAAACTGCTTACAAAATGACAGGGTGTTTAACAATCAGTTTGAACCAGTACAAGTGGCCCCTTTCTCTTCTATCCATCTACGCATAGAGGGATAAAGTCCTTCTAAAAGTCAGATTTCTAGGGCACCTTTAAAGATTTGAAAGTTCAGTTATTACTGTAATGCATCTCCTCATAATTAAGGTGGTTTTTTGTCCCCACATGTGCATGGTTTAGGAATGACTCTGGGATTCCAGTCTTTCTCCAGCCTAGGAATTAAGATCGAAAGATCTGCGAGTGATAAATTGTTGGGATATGGATAAAGATAAAAAGTTAACTCACCACATCTGCATTTTGTAGATTGGACTTTCATTGGAATATGTGATTAGAGCCCGCTACACCATGGTTTTAATCGGTGGTGCAACAGGTGGGTAGGGGAATTTTCGGGAAATACCCTAGGACTTTCCAGCACCGCTGGAGGAAAACCACTTAAGAAAACCCAAATGCCTTCACAGTTACTGAGAAAACCACTTCTATTCCCAGCACTGGCTCCAGGACAGGCCGACCCCCCCCCACCACCCTGCTGCCCCTCTCCCAGCGCCCGTGGCCTGCTGTGCCCGAACATCAAACATCCCCCCAGGGCTGCCGTGGCGTGAGGCGCAGGCCACTGCTGGAGAACTCGCAGTTTGTTTGGTGTTGGTTTTATTTCTGCCACTTTGAGACGCTGGACTGAGTAATCTTCACAATACAGTAGTGACTAGGGCAGGGGCTCTGGCACTGGTTCACATGTTTGTGCAGTGAGTTTGGGGGCTGGCAGGGCAGAAAGCTGAGCAGCTGGCTTCGCAGGCTGTTTGGTCTCGGCTGGTCTGAGAGTGCTGCAGTCCTGGGCCTCCGACAGGCAGGAGCCTTCCCACCCTGTTGGTCGTGGATGAAGGATACTGCCCTCTCGCCCCTGCCACTGTGCAATGCTTGTCAACAGCCGTATCAAGGAAGGAGAGCAGGGAACTCCACTGGACCTTCGGTTTGGAAGAACCTTCCTGCCCCATGCTGAGCCGTGGTCACAGGATGCATTGTGGTCCTTGGATACTGAGAGGATCGCACTGTTGCCACCAGGGAGCATCATGGCAAAGAAATGGATTGAAGTTTGCTTTTTTCCTACCTGAATGTGAATCTATGTTTAAAACAAAAGCCAAAACCCAAACTGGGAAGATCCTTGCTGGTACCACCTCGGCAGCAGCCTTCTCAGATAAGTGCTCTGTAATTTTTCTGGGTTTATTCTAAATTGACCTGGAGTGACTGCAATCTGCTTTCCATCATCCGAGGGGCGTGGTGAATCAACGCGAGCCTCTGGGACCCTCCACTGTCCTCTTACACCGCCGACCTTGTTTTCCAGGAGAAGGAGGCAAGAGAAAGATTCAGACGTTGGCTCTGATACTCCAAGGCTTTCTGGGGCGCTTTTCCCATTTACTGTCCATCTCAGGGCTTAAACTATGCAGGGGGAGCTGAGCTCTGGCATCACCTTGCTTCATGGATACACGGGTTTTGCTCTTTGCTAATGCTCTGCCTGTCTTATTTCATAGATCACAGAAATGGAAAAGTGCAGCCATGTCATTGACTTTATTGCTTTTGTCCAGCCATGAGAAACATTCTCATCTGCTTCTCGCATCCCTTATTAGTGTGAAAGCCCCAAATGGAATAAATCCTTCCTCTTTTCAAAAACTATTATGTTATGATAACGCAGGAAAAGTAGAGGGGTAGGTGTGGTGCTTTGACAAAGGGGGACAATCAGAGTCTGATTTTTGCTCACAAAATGCACAGTCCGGTTGAAAAGACGTGTAATCGTGTGGGGGATCAAGCCCGCTTTGACTCTTGGCTCTTCGGACCTGTTCATCATCTGGACGCCAGATAAAACACAGATGTTCTTAGCGAGAAACCCAGCACCAGGCCATTTCCCTCTTGGCTCGCGCTGCCTCTCAAATGCCTGAATGCCAGACAAACTCGTTTTCAGCATTTTGGTCCGGCTGTAATTCACGGAAGATATCCCAATCTGGGCCGAATTCTTTTCTTCCTAGCTCTGTCTCTGAGATACGCCCCGTGTGCTCCCCGGCTGCTGGCTTGGGGAGGGCTGCAAGTTGCTCTCCCTTTAAATACAAGACCTCCCTCTCTCCTGCCATGCCCATGTGGCCTCCACATTGCAATGACCCCTGGAGCAGACCCTCGCTCAATAGCAAATGGACAGCACCTTTTGTTTCTGCGAGTGTCCCTGCATAGAATGCGAGTCCAACAGTTTCCAGTACGAACAGACATTTGTTTTGCGGCCCTCGTCCCGGACGTGGACAGATCACTGAAAGCCTGTACTGCCTTGGAAGGAGGTTCACAATGAAGGCGCAAATGTGAGGTCAACTCCAAAGGCTCAGGGAGGAGGGAGAGCCGCGGGCTTTATACAATGGCCAAGCTTCGCCCTTCATCCCTCCCTGCCCCTCAGAAGCCCGCATTTCCCTTCTGCCACAGGGTGGGCAGCACCCGAAAGGGAAGGGTGAGTGCTGGCCAGCTCCGAGCCAGCCAGCAAGGTGTACATCCCAGTGCCTAAGGCCCAGTCTTTGCTCACTTTTCCACAAAGCAGAGACCGTGCACTCACAGAAGGTGAGAAACTCGGACTTCTTCCTCGCCTTTTCTTTTTCTTTCTCTCTCTCTGTCTCTCCTTCTTCCCGTCCTTCCTCCCTTCTTTCCTTCCTTCCTCCCTTTCTCCCTCGCTCCTTTCCTTCCTTCTGTGCTGGGGATCAAACCCAGGGCCTTGCACATGCTAAGCAAGTGCTCTACCACCACAACTCCACCTCCACCCATTACGAGATTCTTGAGAAAACGGCAACTAAGTCGTTTCCCCCATATGATCCCCCTCATGCTCCTGGGCCACCTCACACAGGTAGAAACTCAGGTGGCTGGGCCAATCACAGAGTGCCCTTTGCCCAGGTGTGGTGGCGCACATCTGAAATTCCAGCACTCAAGAGGATTGCTGCCACTTTGAAGCCAGCCTGAGCTACACAGTAAGTTCAAGGCCAGCCTGGACTACAAAGCGAGACCTTGTCTCAAAAAACAAACAAACAAACAAACAAATAAATAAATAAAGTGCCCTTTAGAGCCAGGTGTGGTACCGCATATATATAAAATTCCAGCTACTCAGGAGGCAGAGGCAGGAGGATCCCAAATTCAATGCCAGCCCAGGCAATTTTGTGAAATTCAGAATAAAACTGAAATGGGCTGGAGATGTAGCTCGGTGCAAGAGCACTTGCCTAGCACGCATGAGACTCTGGGTTTAATCCCCAGCAGCAAATACCAAATAAACAAATAACGCTTATCCCCCACCCTGCCCAGCCCAGTGTCAGCCCGTTTTCCTCCCCTCTCCCACTGCGAGCTCCCTGAGACCTGGGAGCAGCCCAGGTGACTGTCACACGCAGCGGTCTCTCTATCCAGCCTTCTTCCACTGGAGAACTTAAAGTACAGGGCTGCGGGGGAGCAAGGGAGGCAGCAGGCGGCAGGCCCGGGTCTCTGCTCTGCACCTACCGTTCCCGACCTCGCCGTCCCCCTGCGGCCTGGCCGGTGGCACGCACGTCCCAAGCTGCAGCCTCAGTCCTGCCCGGCAGCTGCTGCACTGGTCACGGCCTGGGCCCGTGCAGGCGTTGCAGGCTCGGTGGCAGGGCACACATTCCCCCAGGTCCGGGTCACCGTAGGAGCCGGGGCCACACTCCCGCACACAGTCGCCACCTCGGGAAGAGCACAGGGAGGGCGCACGGTGAAGGCAGGACTCTGGCCGGCTCAGCACTGTGCTGTGTGCAAGGCCGAGCTCAAAAGCAGTGGCAGGCCATCTCCCGAGCGTTTGTGATTGTTTGTTTTTAAAGAAACCAGGATGGCTTTAGCCTATTTCAATCAAGCAACATGGCCACCAGCTTAAAGGATAAGGAGCTTTGAATAAACACCTTAGCATCCCTAAAGCCTCGAAACACTGCAAATAAAACGAGGCTCTGGAGAGAACCTTTGAAGATGGCTGTCGGCCTCACTCTCCCACCCAACAAGAGCACGGCACTGTTTATCCTTCAGCTGGAGGACGCAGTGTGCCACCCTCCAGCTACCCTCTGACATCTACGGGGGGCTGATCGCAACCTAGGAGCCCCCTCACCTCTTACAGCACTTGGGAATTTGGAACATGGATTAAGCCCCATGAAAAGGTTCGTAGTTCTGAATATTCGTTCAGTTCCCCAACATTTTTCTTGAGGGTCCCTCCCTCCTCCTTCGCCCTCCATTACCCAACTTGCTCTTGTTTCCACCAGCTTGGAAATACTTGAGATTAATTAGTTAAATATGAACTATGCCCAGTTAATAAATGCAGAAGGACGGAGTCCCAGCTAATATTTATTTTCAAACCAAATTAAAATTCCTCCTTGGCCAGGAGGTGCCAGCACGGGAAGCCCCCCAAGCCATCTTCAGGGGCGCTCCTGGCAGCACCCGGCCTCACTCCCTCCCCGCAGCCTCTCTGCTCACCCAGGAGGAAGAAGCCGTCCTCACACCAGAAGCACTCGTTCTGGTCGCAGCTGCCGCAGTTAGCGCCGCAGGGTCTGCACTCCGAGCCCTCGCCGAAGGTCTTCTCGGGACAGGCCGTGTAACAGCGGTGCTCAAACCTGGGGGCGTGGGGCGAGATGCAAGTGAGACACACGCGGCTCTCTCCCGGGCACACTCGTCCACACAGCGCTGGTGACAGCAGCAGGTGACTGGATTTCAAGGAGGAAACTTCCTCCTTTGGGACCTCTGAGGACTCAGAGAAGCAGCGCCTGAGATCTGTGAACGGGGCATTGAGCGTGAGCCAAGTGTCAGCTCGCTTCAAGCTCTGCACAAGTCCCATGTCAAGCTCTGCACAAGTCCCATGTCAAGCTCTGCACAAGTCCCATGTCAAGCTCTGCACAAGTCCCATGTCAAGCTCAGCACAAGTCCCATGTCAAGCTCTGCACAAGTCCCATGTCAAGCTCTGCACAAGTCCCATGTGGTAGAGTTTTTAAATTTCTAGATACGGAGACTGGTGCTCAGGCAAGTGTTCAAAATCTACATGAAGGTGGGAGCAAGATCTAAAACAAAGTCTGTGTGATTTGCCATCACAGCTGGCAGCAGGCACCGGGAAGGGCTGAGGAGTGCATGCCGAGCTGGCGAACCTCATTAGAGCCTCAGCAACATCACACAGTCAAATGTTGTAATTCAGACTCAACCGAATTGTAGGTTCATTTGAAAGGAGAATGGAATGAAGTTGTCTCTAAGAGGTGCTGGGTGTGTGCTTCTTGAGACAGGTGAGCGGGCTTTCCCTTAGTGGTGTGGGGCGCTCCCTTCAGTGTGCTTCTCTCTCCCGGGGCCCCCCGATGTGCCCTCATCAGCCAGCCATCGAGGCCCACAGGGCCGCTCTCAGCTCCCACAGAGGACCAGCTCAGGGGAGGGCGGAAGCAGGTGCAGGTGTGTGGGGTGCTCAGGGGTCGAAATGCAGAAGCGGGCAGGGTGGAGCCAGGCTGGAGGGCTGCCGAATTGTGAGAGGTTCGACAGGAGAACTCCTCGCCCACTTCTGCATGGCCATTATGTTTTTGAAATTTGAAGCTCTCTCCTTCCTCTGTTCTTCAAGGAACATTTGTGTCCCCGTCCTGTGACCTCACCGAGGAACATGTTCGTTTCTGCTTGGGCATCCTGTGGCAGGCTACATGCTACATCAACGTCAACCACGAAAATGCGGGTAAATGACTTGGTGCTTTTTGTTGTCTGGCCTGTCTTAAAATGATCAAACCTGGGGGCTTCTTTCTCACCTTCCTTTCCCTGTGTAGATGGAACAATCACTTCAATCAGTGGGGCAGGAATACCATGATGTAGGGACACAGTCAATGAAAAAATAACAGCCATCCTGGAAAAGCTGGACTAAAACTGTAAGATTAAGTACAGGTCGAGCATCTCTAATGTGAAACTCCAAAAGGTAAGTGCTCCCAAATTCAAAACTCGGTCAGCACTGACATGGATGCCATCAGTGCCATTAAGCTTTGTTTTATGTACAAAATCATTACAAATATACAAAAATTACACTTGAGTTAAGCATATAAGGTGTATATGAAGCATTAGGAATTTTGTGTTTAGACTTGAGTTCCATCCCCAAGATATCTCATCAATGAATATGAAATATTGAAAAATTTGGGAAAAAACCTGTACTCTTGTGTGTGTGTGTATGTGTGTGTGTGTGTGTGTGTGTGTGTATGTATGTGTTACCGTGCATTGAACTCAGGGCATTCTTACTGAGCTACAGTCCTAGCCCTATTTTTATATTTTATTTGGAGTCAGGATCTTGCTAAGTTGCTAAGCAGCCCAGGCTGGGTTCGAACTCTCAATCCTCCTGCCTCAGCCTCCCAGAATGCTGGGATTACAGTTGTGTGCCACCATGCCTGGCTTCCTGCAATCTTAATAAAGGATGAAGGGGAAAAAATGGAAGTGAGAACTTGTATATCACAGAATTTCCCTAGCCTGGGAGGAATCAGGCAGTTTGTACCGTATTCAGGACCTACCTTTCCCTTCTTCTCTTTCCTTTTCTTAGTTTTTGTTATAGGATAGGCAACAACATAAGCTGGAAAGGAGACTAGACTAGGAAAGGAGGTGATGAGGAAGCATACCATCCTTGATTTGATCGGTTTTTATTAGAGAACGTGGGAGCTGATGGTTCTCCACATTTCATTTAACCTCGTGGCCTGTGTCTCTCATTACCCAGGGGATGACTAAGCGCTAGTGCAGTACCTGGCTTCCCCCTGGAGTGTCTGACTCTGCTTAGACTTTGGGAAATGGCTCCCTTGGGGTTGAGTATAGCATTAAGGTCCATCCATGAACAGCGAGGCTGAACCTTGGTAGCCTGTGGCAGGGTTCCTAGACACCAGTGTCAGCTTGAATGACTTCCAGGACCAAGAAAGAGAAGGTCTCCTTTCGAGGCAAGAAAACAGCTGGGCTCTTATTGCTAAATCCAAGAGTTGCTCGTTAAGAGCCCACAGGACACAGTTGCTTCAGGCTTCTCCCTGCTTTAATCACTGAATTTAGGATTAAGTCGGTAATGCTCAAACTGCAGAAAAGTTACTGCATGAGAAAAGCAGGCCAGACTTACTTGTAATACCCCGCGGCGCAGGAGGCACAGGTTCCCGGGTCATCTGGAAGAAAATTCAAAGGATGAAAAATTACAATCATCGGGAGTTTGTTATTTGGAAAAAGTGGACTTTGGAAAAATTGTGGCTTAACACAAATAATCTTTGGAGATAGTTTTATGAAATGTACTGTCCAGAAATGATACTTGAGCAGATTGCAGCATTTTTTTTTTAATTTTTTTATTATTTTTTACCAAGAACATGTATTGGTACATTGCATACATAATGATCATAATCAACATGGTTATTTTGTACCTGTACATGATATATCTTGGTTTTCCCCCCTCTTCCCCCCTTCCCCTCCCCTCCCTTCCATTCACCCACCCCTCCCTATTTGCAACAAGTGTAGCTACACTTTACCATTTTTTCCCCTTTCATCTTACTTTTCTTTTAACCTTCTTCTTTATCCCCCTTTTCCCTATCTAGTCCTCTCTTCTGAATACAATAACTATTCTACCCCTTTGTCCTTATTTACAATTATGGTTTCTCATATCAGAGAAACAATTCGATGTGTACTAATAAGTGTCTGATTTATTTCACTTAATAGTATGTTCTCCAGGAACATCCATTTATATACAAATGACTCTAGTTTATCCTTTTTTATGGCAGTGTAGTACTCCATTGTGTAGAAAAACCACATCTTTTTTAGCCATTCATCCGTTGTTGGGCATTTAGGTTGTTTCCAAGACATAGCTATTACAAATTGTGCTGCTATGAACATGGTTGTGCATATATCACTGTGATATGATGATTTTAATACTTCTGGAAAGATACCCAGCAGAGGAATAGCTGGGTCAAATGGAACCTCTAGTTGTAGTTTTCTGAGGAATCTCCACACTGATTTCCACAGTGGTTGGACCAGTCTACATTCCCACCAACAGTGCAGGAGGGTTCCTTTTTCCCCGCAGCCCCGCCAGCACTTGTTATTGGTTGATTTCTTGATAATAGTTATTCTTTCTGGAGTGAGATGGTATCTTAGTGTTGTTTTGATCTGCATCTCTCGAATGACGGATGATGTTGAACATTTTTTCATATATTTATTTGCCATTTTTAGTTCTTCATCTGAGAAATGTTTATTCATTTCAGATGCCCATTTTTGGATAGGGTCTTTAAATTTGGGAAGTTTGATCTTTTTGAGTTCTTTATATATTCTGGATGTTAGACCTTTATCTGAGGGACAGCTGGCAAAAATTTTCTCCCAGTTTGTGATTTTTCGCCCTACTCTATTAGTAATTTCTTTTGCCGTGCAAAAGCCT
>PVJO010019435.1:0-34290 GCA_004026905.1 Hystrix cristata
CCAAGCCCGCTGCATCCACATTTGGAGAGGGGAATCCATTCTTCGAATGAGAAGTCTCTGCCGGCGAGGGGCTCCTCGGCATCACTGTGGTAATAACTGATGAAAAGGAAGAGCTGAAAGCTGGCTGTCTCTCTGAGTCTTGTGTGGGACGCCTCGGGCTCCACAGGGCCATCCATAATCCTGGAAGTTACGTGACGAATGAGATGGCGAAGTACTGAGTATCCATGTGAACTCAGACCCGGCTCATCCTGAACTGTTGTCCCAGCCCTCCCTGCTAGAGGCTGTGTGGCCTCAGACACGTCCCTTGCCTTCCCTGGGCCTCAGTTTCCCCAGACATACGGTGAGAAGGTGCAACCGAGTCTCTTCCAACCCTATGATGTATGTGATTCCAGGTGAATAGGACTTGGAAAGACATGATATCTAACCTTATACTGAAAACAGCATCAGGAAGAAATATGAAGCTTAAATCTCACACAGAACAAAAAACAAACACACACAAACACCTTGTGGGAGCATCTTAAAACCGAGGTGGGACTCCTGGAAGAATATTAGGTTCCGGCAAATAGTCTTGTAGAAAATGTTCTGTCAGGAGAGTCTGATGCTGCGACATGTCAGATCTGCTCTCCCTTCTCATCCGATCGACCTGGAATTACCCGGGGCAGAGCTCCCTCTGTGTTTGGCAAACCACAGAGGGACAGGAGTGGGCTGCTGGAGTCAGACAGCCTTGGAAAGGGGCCTAAGTCTCCTCCCCACCTCCCTTCTCCCCGGCTCCCTCCACTTCTCTAAGCACAGAGTTGGAGAAGAGGCTTAGTGGGGTTAGTTCCAGGGCCTGTTTGAATCCCTTTGTTTGAATGAAGAGATTGCGTCCTCACCACGGCCCCATAGGGTAGGACATTATTGATTACCATTCATATTTTACAGAGAGACAAACTGAGGATTAGAGAAATTAAGTAACTGCCGACGATGGCTGAGTGACCCGGGAGTTCCTCACATCCATGACCATGAGTGCTGCGATAGGACAGAAGGAAGTACAAGAGTCATGATCAGCTCCAGGACCTCAGAGGAAAGTCAGAAGGCGGCAGCTAGTTGCGAGTGGGCCAGCCCACCCAAGCCAAGCTGGCTGGCACCGTGGTGCCCAAATCCCGGTTCCCTCCGTGGCTACATCACTGGGAGTGACAGAGTACTTCTGAGAGCATGGGCATCTGGTGGTCCTCCTGGAGCGACAAAGACATGGCAGAGCCGGAAACCTGTGTTGGGGCAGGGGGAGAAGGAAGCACTCTGCGGTCTCCAAGCGTCCTGAAAGGCGCGTGGATGGGTGTCACTGGGCACCGTTCTCCCTGTAAAGCTGCCACATGGAGAAATCTGTCCTGAACCCTGGAGAAGGGTCAGCCTAGAGCTCAAGTTTCGGGGTCAGATGGTGAGCTGAGAAGGAGTCCTTTCCAGAAGCTAATTAGTTTAAACTGCTGGATGGCAGAAATTAAAGGACAAGTTTCAAGTAACTAGTATTAAGGGGGAAAAAAAAGAAGTCCCTATTGGAAACAGACTAATGCTAAAATTAAGAAAGGTGAAAAAATAATAAGGTATAATTTACAGGTTAATTTCTCTTATTACCTGATATGTTTGACATTCATTCATTTAGATTTGTTCATTTGAGCACTGTGGGATCATCCAATCATAGACTAAGCAAACATCTACTTGGGCCTAGGGTATACATGTTTTGTATTTTACTACTATTTTTAGTTTTATTCACAAAGTTGGTGACTCCATTTTGAAGGCCCAGGAACTCAGAAAAACATCTAAAACTGGCTCCACATTCAACAAGCATCACTGAGTGCTGAGTGCTGAGCGCTGTGGTCTATATGCAGGTATAGCTGTCCACTGCTGGGAAGCCATCAAGGGGGCAAGCACACACACTACTGTGCACTGTGTTGCTGAGCCAGGGCGTTTGGTAGGTAAGTTGTATTCAATGCATTTTGTTGTTGTTTGTTTGTTTGAAGTACTGGGGATTGAATCCATAGTCTTTGCACTGAACTATGTCCTCGGCTCTTTTAAAAATTTTTTTATTTTGAGACAGGGTCACACTAAATTGCTAAGTTTTCTAGGCTGGGCTGGAACTTGGAATCCTGCCTGAGCCTCCCAGAGTGCTGGGATTGGAGGCATGTGCCACTATGCCTAGCTTCCAAAGTGCATATACATATATATTAAGGAATTGGTGCGCATAATTATAGAGGTTGACAGATCTCAAGCTGTGCAGCCTCAGTGGGCAAGCTGGAGAGTCAGGACAGCCCATGGTGTCGATTTAGTCTGAAAGCTAGCAGGCTCAGACCCAGGAAGATGTTTCAGTTTGAGTACAAAGCAGATGAAAGCTGATGTACAGCACAAAGACTCTCATGCGGGAGGAGCTTCCTATAATTTGCAAGAGAGTCAGGCTTTGTATTCTATCCAAGACCTTCAACTGACTGGATGGAGCCCACTCACATTAGAGAACACATTCTTCTTGACTCTGTCTCCTGACTCATATCTTAATCTCAACCAGAAACACTTTCCCAAAATACCCAGAATATAGTTTGACCAATTACCTGGGCACCCCACAGCCCAACCAATTTGACATACCAAATTAACATCACATCTATGAACACAATTCTTTAGTTAATGGTGTACTTGTCAAAGAGAAAGGTAATAGAGGCCTGGACAAAGGCATCATTGAATACTAGGCAAGTGGCCAGAGCCTCCCAAGGGACTGATGGGCAGCCGGGGAAGATGCAGCTGAACCTGGGTTGTGGAGTCTGAGGGTCAGTGGTGGAGGCTTGGTGGTGCCATCAACAGAATTATTTCAAACCAACAAACTGGTTTCAGGAGCTGAAGATAATGGATGAGTCTTCGGTACAGCGATCATCGTTCTGGTCTTCCTAGCGCAGTCCAGCTCTATACCTGCTGTCGTGGCATCCCAATTTAGATAACAGGCAGTATTGTCCCCTCCAGTTTTTGGGCAGGCTGTGTTTGAGGCATCGGCATCATCCTCAGTGTTGAGAAAGGCTGCTTATTGTCTGTCTTATATCCTGCCAGCTGCAATCAAAGCATGCTTTCATGGTCCTGTGTTAGTCATTCCAACAACCACAGGACAATTAGTGCTGGCGAGATTGTGCCAAGCACTATTCCAGGCCAGGGGGAGGTGTGGGACACAGGGATGAGTGAGAGCAGGCATCGAATCCGGGCACTGCTGTTCTGAGGGGATTCAGGTGAGTAAGTGAGTGATCATAGGCCTATAGGATGAGAACTTTGAGAGAAGTAAGCTCCCAGCCCGGAGGGCCACCAGGAAGTGGCTTTTTATCTCTGGCCGTTACTGCAGGCAGCTTTTTCTTCAGTGTTCAGTATTAACTAATGAACAGTAATTGAGCACCTGGTCCTCCCTGCTGTCCGCTTACTCCCCTGCAGTCTATTCTCCACACAACCACCAACACAGACTCTTAAAAAATATTTTCTAAAGCGGTTTTAGGGTCACAGCAGAATTGAGAGGAAACTACACAGATTTCCCATGTATCTTAGATCCCACCCAGGCTTGGCCTCCAGCGTCCCTGTCCAGAAGGTCCCTGAGTGACAAGTGGTGAACATGCCATAATTGCCAGGGCCCCAGGTTTGCCTAGGGCTCATTCTTGTTTCTCCTTTTTTGTTAGCATATATTTGCAATACACAATAAATACATTCATCATGGGAATTGGTACATATACATATTGCATCTTGATCCATTTTACTTGTCCTTCCCTGTCCCTTTCTCCCCACCCACCACATGTTGTTCCTAAGGGTTTGAAGAAAGGTACACTCACATGTAGCGTCCCACTTTCTCTGTGCTCCGCCTATTCTTCCCCCTCAGCCCTCACCCCCGGCGGCCACTGATCTTTTGACTATCTCTGTAGTTTTGTCTTTTCCAGAATGCAAGAGTGTTGAAATCAGGGTATGTAGCCTTTTCAGATTGCTACTTTTTGGTTAGTCATATTCATTTAGGTTTCCCCACTGTCTTTTCATGGCATGAAATCTTACTTCTTTTTAGTGTTGAACAACATTCCATTGTCTTGAGGCACAGTTTATTTAATCATTCACCTACTGATAGACATTTTTAAAAGAGAAAGCTGAGAAGTCACTGTTTTCATTCAACATGCCCTTGCTTCCCATTACACGGAGCTAGTATCCAGGCCCTTCACCTGTCCACCAGCTCTGGCTGCCTTTCCTTGTTGATACTGGAGTATGGCTAAGTGAACACGTTCCATGTATGGGATCCAAGGGGCAAAGTTAAACTCAAGGGGCAAATTTTGATCCAGTAGAAAATGGGCTGACACATAAAGCGATGAGTTCCCTGTCACTGGAGGCCAAGGAAGGATGATAGGAATATTTTAGGAAAAGAAAAGTAAAACTTTAACAGAGAACTTTCTACTAGCTGAAGTTTAAGGTCTATTTTAATATGTTATTCTTTAATAAAGGTATTTTGTTTAGAGTAGAAGTTATTTTTTCTTTCTTGCCCCCTTAATTCTCTCCAACAGAAGGCAATACCAGTCTGAATCGAGGCCAATTCTGGCTCTCTCTGGGATTTGCAGCAGTGGGCAGAATCGTAGAACCCCAAGGTGGCCTAGCTCACTCTCCAGCACAGTGTTCTTGCAGATGGGAGAAAAGATCATTGGAACCCTGGGCTGCTTCCATTCACTCACAGCAAAACTCTAGATGCTAAAAACTATGCTTTTCCCATCTTTCAGATGAGGAAGATGAGGACAGTGAGGTTAAGGAGCACATCCAAGCCCACACAGCTAGTCAGTGATGGATCAAGATTTGGAGCCAGGCAGTATGGTTCTAGAGCCTGTGCTTTGAATCTTTATAGCCAAGTGCCTCATTTTAAAAAAAAAAAAATTTTTAAGTGCCTCGTTTTGTAACCAAACAGCTTCAGTTTTTAAGTGTGTTTCTGGTGGTCAGATTGGGTGCCACGGGCTCCCATCACCCTGATAACATGGGCTCGTTTTGTCAGCCGCTGGTACCAGGATGACAGGGTTTATCTCTCTGGGTTGTGCTCTCATCTGGCATTAGCCAATGCAGAGTCCTGCCGTGGGTTACAGGGGGCCAGGGCAGGTGTGGATGACTCTGCAATAGACCTGCCTTCCTTTGTGGGGTGTATGCCTACTTGTAGATGTCAGCTGAATTGCCACTTCCTTTGGAAGTCTTATTGGACCCTCCATCCTCCCCTACTTTAGAGGTGTTAGTCAGGCTAGGCTAGGTGATGCTGCAATAACAGCTTCAGAAGATCAATGATCATCACATTTGAAGTGCATTTTCAATCATGCTTAGAGCCTGCAGATCCAGGTATCTCTCCATGGTCTGTCTCCTCCATGTGGGATATCCAGGTTATTCCCACCTTGTCCCTCATTCTTCTCAACATATTTGCCTCAAAGGGAAACAAGAGGCTGAAGAATCATGGAGAGGTGTTTTAATGGCTCGTGTATACCCAGATTTCATTGATCAAAACCAATCGCAAGACCCCAAATGGTGGGGAAATTAGTCTCTTGAAGGCTCAGGCAGCAGAGGAGGACTGCCTATGGGTGAATACTAGGAATGTTCTCCACACTAGACCAAGCCTCCTTATGATTGTGCTCTTATCAATAGGCACAGTTATATATCACTCTTTAATTACATGTTTGTGTTATTATGCTACAGGTATCTATTCTTCCCCCAATCTCCATTAGAATGTAACTTCTGTGAGGCAGGAGCCATATATAAATTGACTTGATGTTGCGTGAATAGATAAATGGATAGAAATATGGGCGGATGGGTGATTTTTGAAAGGAAGAATAGGTGAATGAATGGATGAGTGGATGGATGGATGGTTGAATGAAAGTGTGGCCAACCCTTTGTAGGAAAGACAACACTTTCACAACTCAGTATCACTTAGATGTGTCTATCACTTCCGATCAGGTTTCAGAACTGGTGTAATCCTAGTAAGTGTTCATTAACAATTCCCAGGGGATTAGCGTCTGTGAACTCTCAGAGAATTAATTACTGTGCAGTGTTAAAGAGGTAACCCAAATCCCCAGGAGAGTTGTCATCTGGGAACAGAAGCCTCACCTCTTTCCTTGCTGGCCTGCTGGTGCTCTGTGTGGCTGCGAAGGGTAATCAGAGTGCATGGAGATGTCACCAGGAAGAAGTCCCTTGTCTCAGTCATATCACAGCAACAGCTTTCCTGGCTCATTGTCTCTGGGTATAAGTCAGAGAAAAGAGACAAGAGACATTTAGGATGGCAGCGGGAAATACACTCTCTACTCCAAAACAGTGTGAGGCATTGGTTAATCTGCTGTCTGTACTATGAGAAAACATCTGAGAAAATCAACTTAAAAGGAGGAAAGGTTTATTTTAGCTCATGGTTTTAGAGGTTTCTACTCATGGTCATTTGACCTTGCTGCTTTGGGCCTGTGGTGTCAGCCCTTGGGTCCCTAATATCCCCTTCCAGGGCAGCACCCCAGTGACCTAACTGCCTTCCATTAGTCAGGCCCCATCTCTTCTAAATTCTAACCCCCCCACCACAGTGTCACAGGGCACCAAGGGGACACTTAACCTGAACCACAGCAGGAGTTAAGATGATTTTGCCTTTCAAATGACTGAAGAGGAGTCTGGAGCTTGCTCCAGGGCAGAGGTGGCTTTGCAGAAGGAGGAAGGGGGTGCTAATCCTTCGCAATCCTTCTCTTCCCACAACCTCAGACTCTTTTCACATCACTTTCAATTAAATACCCGACTTGCTCCTGCAGCTCTGACTGGTGGTGAGAAGTAAGCACAGAGAAGCTTTACAGTGAGTCACAATCCCCAGAGACTCTGTTGATGGAATAAACTGAGTACCTGAACTGAGTGTCCTCAGAGGCCACCTGACGCCTCCTCTTCTCTCAATTGATTCATGTAATCTTACAAGGGTCATGCACGGTGGCCATTGGCAATGTCACTACTATCTTCACACTCTCTTTCATGTGGATACATGGTAGACCTTCATTTCTTCACCTCAAACATGGAGCCAACTGACTTGCCTTGGCTGGTGGGATGTCAGCAGAAGTCATATGTGTCAATTCTGGGCGGAAAGTGACACACATAAATGTCAATCTACAATTCAGCAGAAGCTCTTCAACCTTGGCCTTCTCCTGCCATGCAGTTGGTGACATTCCAGCAGCCCAGGTTCCTGAGGGAGTAGGTTGAACACAATCCTCAGCTGCCCTGCCATACGTACCAAGTGTGTCAAAAACAGTGAGTGTTGTGTTAGGGCACACAGCAGCCAGGCACTCCCATCCTGCCTAGGACAGCATGGGGGTGTTTAGAACACAGGCTTCAAGACTCGCCTGGGAAGACTAAAGGAAGTGAGTCTCGTGCGGACGGTGGGCACTTAGAAGAGGCATCATGGAGCACATGTTAAGACCGAGATCTCTAGAATCAGGCAGTTTGGGGTTTAAATTCCTCTGTGCTACTTAGAGACTGAGCAACTTGTTTCAAGTTACCTAACATTTCTGGGTCTAATTTGCCATTTCTGAAAAATGGAGCTAGGAGCCATTTCATAGAATTGCAGTAAGAGATGAGGGAGAAAATGCAAAGAGCTTAGCGAGGTGACTGGCGTGGAGGAAACACTCAGTAAACGTTGGTGCAGACAGAGGGAAACATGTCCTGCAAAGCACAGCCAGACCTCAGTAACAAATTTGGTGCCGAGCTAGGCAACTGCAGCCAAGGGTGACACTCTGGCCGATGCAGTGTTGTCTGTTTTTCCTGGGAACGTGTCTTTGTGTTGACAGGGCGCCGAGGGATACTGTCTCCAAGCACTGCTGATGTCTGCTGAGTCCCCTTCCTTCCCATTGGGCCGCTGGTCATTTGTCTATGTGGACCCCGCTGGAACCGCCTTCCTCCCTGAGCAAAAGCGCCCCTCTTTGTCAGCTCCGTGGGATGCAGCTGGGCTGCTCAGAAGACTTTCCACACCTGCCTCCTCGCTCTGGCCTTCTGGAGCTCTCTCCACGGAAGCAGAAGGGTCCACATCCTTGGGGGCAACAGTGTGTCCCAGCTCTCACACCACAAAGCGGGTCTTGCTCCGTTTCTGTGGGAACAGAACCACTCACCTACACTGACTTGGGTGTACAGTGGGTGAGCTCAGTATTCAGACCTTTCACCCAGATCCAGGGTGTCTAAATGATCCTCTTGTTTTCTTCTTATTCTCTTCCACTCCCAGAGGCTAATCTTAGGGGACAATAAATATGGCGCTGGCCCATCATGTCCTTTCTAAAGCCCAAGAGCTGGGCTCCAAGTAGTTTTCTCTGCTTCTGCCTTCCCGTCCTTTCCTGGAGGTAGTGCTTACCATGTGGTGGAGGTGACGGAAAGCTAAGAGGGGGTCATGGGGCAACAGGAAATATCAGGGAAAACAGCAATTAGTAAGTATTTAAAATCACCACTCCCACTATTAGCTATTACTATAATTGTTATTACTGTAATCATTGTAGACACGGTGAGTTATGGGCACCTTTAATAATAAGTGAAGTCTTTTTATTTTGTGCTCTCCTATCCAAATAACCCCCATTTAATTAAAGTTCTACTTTTGGCTTATTGGCTCAAAAAGGATTTCCTAACCTCCAGCCCACATATTTCTTGTCTTCTCTTAGTTCTTGTTTGATTACTTTTTCCAACACATATCTGTATATATTTTAAATGAATTTCCCATGTCGATACATCTTATTTTGCTTTCTTGTTCCAGTCGTCTATAGCTGCACACACAAATTGTCCCTCGAATTAGCACTTAAAGCAATTATTTCATTACATTTATGGAATTTGTAGGTCAAGAATCAGGAAAAGGTAGCGCTGACATGGTCAGTCTCTGCTTCAGTGCTTGGATCTCTTCTGGGAACACTCCAAGGATAGGGGTGACTTGCTGGAGTAGGAAATGTTTGGAGATGTCTTTACTCACACATCTGATGTTTGATGCTTAATGTGGCTGAAACACACTTATGAGGTTTCTCCATGTGGACTTGGCTTCCTCCCAATATGGCAGCCTCAGGCCTCCTATAAGGCAACTCAGGGCACTAAAGGCAAATGTCTCAGAGAAGTGGGTGAAAGCTCTGTTGTCTGTGATGAGCCAACCCATAAGCCATACACCAACGTTTCCACCTGAAGTCCCAAGTCTGCCCAGATTCAAGGGAGACAAACAGAGACCCCACCTCTCAGCAGAAAGACTATCAGAGACACACCATGTCTTAAACCATTTGCTGTCATTATAACTGATTATCACAGACTGTGTATTTTATAGGGGCTTATCTACTGCATGATTCCAGAGATTGGGAAGTCCAAGAGCAGGGCGCCAGCATCTGCTCAGCTCTGGTCAGAACCCTCAGCCTGAATCATCGTGTGGCCTTGCTGAGATCGTACGGAGAGATGCAGCAAGTGTGCTAGCTCAGGTCTCTTCTCTTTTCCCTGCCATCGTGGGGTCCCTCCCCCATGACCTCATCTACTTTTTATTAAAGGCTCCTCTTCCAAGTACAGTGGTACCTCCGTTCATGAGTGCTTTTGTTTGCAAACAATTTGGTTTGCAAACAGAAGGATTTGGCAAAATTCTGTTTTTGTTTTTGTTACTGGGTCAGGTAACAAACATGACCATGGCCATCTTTCCCACACAAACACAAACATGGCTAGCTTTTCCAAAATCATAGAACAAATTAAGTTTGTGAAGTGAGGTACCATTATACTACTCCCTTATGAATTACAGGATTAAATTTCTGACACATGAACTTTTGGGGGGACATAGTCACAGGGTCGCACACAATAAGAGCAAAACACCATCTACCACAGTCTTAGAAAATTTTCCTCCAAGATAAGCATCATGACTTAGTCTCTCTAGCTTTTTTCCAGACCTATCACACAGTATCTTGAAAGTAATGCCTGCTTGGCATGATTTCTTGAGGAACTGGCCTGTGGTGGATGCAGTCCGTGAATGTTATAGGATAATAGAGGTGGAGTTGAAAAACATTTACTAATCGAGGAATCACTGAGATATATTCATCATTTAAATAAATATCACAGAAACTTCTAAGGCAGTATCGGCGGCCTCAATTATGAGTTTCCTAAGGCCTCCAAGAATTAGACAATGTGACATGTCAACACAGCTGCTAAAGGGTAGATTTGAACCCAGGATTTGCCTTCCAGTCCAGACTTGTCCACATATAGAGTGGCACATGTCCAGAGGAAACAAAGATGGAAAAAAAATAAATAAGGCAGGTAAATCTGACTCCCCAAATGTCTGTCTTGAAGTCTTCGCCAACTCCTAATCCAACATCTGCAGGCTGTTTCTCCTTCCTGCGCTGCCCCTTCCAGAAGGCTCCGTCAGGAAAGAACTCCAAGTTCAGCGTTGAGAGCGGGGCCCCTGGTAACCAAAGATGGTTGGCAACTGGTCTTTGAACAAACTTGTCTCATGAAATGCCGGGTCGGTTTCACAAGTACATAAAATAACAAGGGAATCAAAGACATAAACAAGAACAAGCCTGTAATCGTCATAGAGTCGGGCAGGCGCGGGGAAGCGAGGCGGCTTCTGATGCCTTGGCCCCTCCTGTTTTTTTTGCAGGCGAGTCCAGCACTCGGGCCATCTGTTCCTTGTTGTGGGCGGTTAAGTGAAATGGGCTGCCAATACAAATAGCCCCACTTGAGGTTTGTTTGCATAAATTGTTTTGAAAGCTTCATGACGAATTTTCAGGATTACTTGCAGTGGTAGGGACCTCGGCGGAGGCGGAAATATAAATTTAGCCATGCCAGTTGGAATCTATTAATTTGCTTGCAGCCCATCACCCTAGCTCTCCTGTTTAACTGGCTGTGTGACCCGAGGCACGTGAATTAACCTCTCTGGTCTTTAGTTTCCTCATCTGCTCAATGGGAGGTGATAGCCGTAGCAGCTGCCTCACGGGATTATGAGTTTGAAACAATATGGTGCTGAGGTGTCTAGCACAGGGATTGGCATGTGTGATGTGCTTATTAAATAGAAGAAATTAGAATTTTTCTCTGAAATGAGAAGAACGACCCTATTTGGTGCAAGAGTCCAAAACCCTGGGGTGGCCTTCCAGCTCCATGTGACTTGCTGTCCAGGTGACCTCAGAAGAGCTGTTTTACTATGAATCGCGGACCTTAGGTTTGGGAAACAGGGTGAGTAACAGGTGCCGTCCGTGAAGCACACAGCCGGCCTCATTTGTGCGCAATGGCTGCCATGGTTATTGCTCTGCAGTGGCCCTGGCCAGGCGACTTTTACTGGAGTTGGAGCCCTCTCTTCTGCAGCTCCAGGACCCCACGTCTGCTTCATGTGCTGTGTCAGCTCAAGTTGCAGGCCGAGAGCCCCCTGTGGCAGGGAGTCCACTGGAGCCACAAGGGCTCACACAGGCAAGCAGTTGTAGAGAAGAGCGGGGGCCAGGGACTCCTCAACAGGAGTAGGTCTGGCTCTGGATTCTAGCAGGGAGACATTTGAACTGCTGCCTGCATGAGTTCAGCCCAGGGAACAAGATGTGGAGAGAAGGGGTGAGGAGTGACAGCGTGGCATCTGACTCTCGGGTCCACTGAGCTGCTGCTGGGTCTCCAGGACCTCAGGGGCATCTCCAGGGAGAAAGTCGCCATTCCGTTGGTTCTCTTGGGACAAGAGAGATCCAGAGAGAGGACAGAGAGAGGAAGAGAAAGCAGGAGAGAACCAGAGCATGTGACTAAGAGGGACAGAGAATTGGACAGCAGACAGAGAGATGAAGAGAGAGAAGGAAAGAGAAACAGAGAAGAAGAGACAAAGATCAGAGAGACAGAGAGGAGAAAGACGTGGAGAGACAGAACATGTGAAGCTCAGAGAGAGACAAAGACACACAGAGAGGGTGAGGCCTGGACAGGAAGGCCTCCACATGGTGACAGAGAACACTGTCCAGAGAGACAGGAAGAGGGATACAGACAGAGAATGAAGAGAGGATGTGGAGAAAGAGAAGATAGGTGAGATGGAGAGAGACAAAGACAGGGAGAAGAGGAAGGGAGGGAGAGATCAGTAGTTGCCCGTAGTTCCAAAGCCTGATGCCACAGGGCATGGAGTCCAGTTCACCCGGATCTCTACACCCAGGGACCATCAGAAGTAGTGGTGGCCCCATCTCTTCCCTGGGACGCCAGCTGCCCCTCAGCCCCTGGCCTGCCATGCTGGCAGCCTCCCAGGGCCTGGCCCAGCCCTTTCATCTTCCTGCCTTGCAGCCCATCTCCCGACGCAGGCCAGGAGCTGCCCAGATGGAGCCGAGGCTGAGGTCCATGACCATGCCTGTCCGAGCATTTCTACTGATGACAGTTAAATTGTCGGGGCCTCTGTTCCTCATTTACATCACAGATGCAAGAGTCGGGGGACGACCTTCCCCAAATGAAAGCCAGCTGCCCCCATCTCATCCCTGTGCATTTTGCTTCTCTTCAGACGGTCTTCTGACTTTCAACTCAGACCTGCCAGCTGCCTTGACAAGCCTGGTGCTTAGCGATATTTTATTGCATGATTTCACCAAACTCTAGAGTTTTCCACTTATCTTAAGCTGATGGACTAAATCTGGACCCATTTGCTGAAACAGGTTCTGCTTACACGTAAGTCAGGGTTGCAGGTAAAATATTCAGCTGCCATTGTGTCTAACTGAGCAGCAGGCGGTCCTTTTATGTGATAGGTAGGGCGGCTGTCATGAGGCATGTTGAAACTTGTTCTCCTACCGGGAGGAATGTGCAATGTGCTGCCTGGGTCGTTCGATAAACGTCGGCTGAGCTTCTATTATGGGTAAGACTTGGGAGAAATGTGGCGAGTCTTGGAGGCCTGCTTCTCACCAGGGATGATATTGCCTCTTACGGGACTCTTTACAATGTCTAGAGATGTTTTTGGTTGTCATAACTGGGAGCAGAGAGTGTTGGGATGCAGCTAAATATCCTACAATGAGCAGGACTCTTCCCTGTTCTCCACAGCAAAGAATGAGCTGACTTAACATGTCAGTAGTACTGCTCTGGAGAAATTCTGTGCTAGAGAGAGGGAAACAGGCAGAGTGGAGATGTGTGGCTGGGATGGCCAAGTGGCTGGGTATAATTGTACAGGTTGTGTACTGACCCGCTCCAGTCATCACGAGTCACGCTGTCTCTGCTGAAAATGAGCTTCCCGGATATCTTTGTGCAATATAACAACCTTTGGGTAGAGGGAAAAGGATAAGCAAAGCTCGAAGGCAGCATGGTTTGTGCTGTGTCTAGAAAGCGAAGGACTTGGAGGGTCCTGGAAAGGAGTAAAAAGTTGGAGTTATGTCTGCGATCTAGGCCTTTGTTCTGTAGGCAGTGAGGTGCATTAGCTTTGAAGTGGGAGATGAGAAGTTGCTTTGAAAAGACCGAGTGGGCAGCAGTGTGTCACACAGGGCTGTCATTACAGCTGGAGACTTGGAAGAGACAGTCTATGAGAAGGGACAGCAGCCAAACAGCTGCCACGTGGCCTAGGGGATGGGAAGAGGCACATGTGGGGGTTCCCACCATGTGGGAGTATTGGGGTGAGAGGGAATCCAGGATGTCCCTGTCATCGGGGCCAGGTCACAGGGCTCTCCTAGTCGACCCCAGCGGAATATCAATATCCGCCTGGCTCTTTTATCAAGAGCTTCATCTTCCTGTCCCATCTGCCCTGGGGCTCTGCTTCTGTATCAGGTAAGAGTCACCTTTTGACACAGTGGTCCCCACGAGACCCAGAGGAAAGGAAAGAGGTGTGACTCGGTGCCTCCCGAGCACCTCCTGCGGACTCTGCAAGCCTGGCGCGCAGGGACATCGCTGTCTACAGTCATCACGAGGGTACTGCCGTGTGGATGCCATCTGGGGTGCCATCCTCAGGACTGACCACACTGCCTCGGTCCCTTCTTGCGTTCGTCCTGTCGCATTTTGGTTTATGTTTGATGGGTAAGAATGTTGAAGACCTAACCAGTTATGGGGTACAGAGCTGCAGATTTTAGTTCCTACTAAAGTGTTCATTGCCTCAATCGATTATTTAAAGCCATTTTGATGTAATGTCATACAGGTGGCTGCCAGAGTCACCTACCTTATGAGGAACCCAACTCTGCTGCTTAGAAATTGATGACCTACAGCTGAAGAATGAACTTCTCTGTGCCTCAGGTTCCTAATCTGTACACCATTGAGGACAGTAGTACCCCTGGTAGGGTTATCATGAAGACTAAATGAGCAAGTGGATATAGAGTGTTTAAACAGTAGCTGGTGAAAAGTAAATGCTCACAAAATGTTGGGTATTTTGGTCGCCATTATCATGATTTTCACTAGCCTCCTTTCTGTCCCTTGGGATTTCACAGGTGACCCTTAAAAATCAGTTGGTGTGTTCTGTGTCAAAAGTGCTCAGCAGAGGTGGTACACGCTGTAATCCCAGCCCTCTGGGAGGCTCAGGCAGGAAGATCGCAAGTTCTATCCCAGCCTGGGAAACTTTGTGAAACCCTGTCTCAAAATTAAAAATCTTAAAATGGCTAGGGAAGGCCCTGGATTCAATCTTCAGCACCAGAAAATAAAAGACAAGAAAGAGTACTGAACAGAGCAGTCACAGGCAGTAGCGCTGGCCTTGGCCCTTGAGATGCTGAAGGCCACTCTGCCTGGTCCTCTGACCATGGCTGCTACACACCTTCTCGCCTGTTGGTGTCAGGCGCGGCCTCCCATTCTGCACCAGGTGCTCGGGCTGCGGCAACCAGGACTGAGTCAGTGTGGCTTGGAAACAGCCACTGGCAAGCCAAGCGGACTCCATCGGGCCGGCACCGCGCCCCACCCAGGGAAATGTCTTTTTGGTTATGCCCAATAAGCAGAATAAACGAAAAAAGAGGAAAATTAACTTGGACAAAGTGATTTCAATTTGTGTGTTTTAAAGGAACCTGCAATGACTTAGAGGGGGGCGATGACAAATACATGTTTCTAGAAATTATTAACTGAAACTGCGACCATCAGTACAAACATTCCCAATCTGCCCTGCAGGAGGAAACGCCCTGCCAGTCGTGTGACATTTAAGTCCCTGTATGGTGGGGACAAGCACAAGGATCTGCAGGTTTGATCTCCTACTGAAATGTTTCTCATCAATTATTTAAATGAGTCGCTGGAGCGCAAGTCAACCGGAATAGAAACCCTTTCCGCTCAAATATGAAATATTCGAATTCATTGTCCAAAGGTTTTTGGAAGCTTCTGGGTGCATGCCTGGCTCTGTCTGGTGACTTCAGGACTGCCGAGCACTCTTCAGGGTCGGCTGTAGTGGGACCCCTGCTAGGCACTTTAACCGTATCTCATTTAAACACATGCAGAGCAAGTTCTTCTGCCTTTTGGCAAATTGTAGCAGAGTTTCAGTGGCAAATGAAACCCTGCAATCCCTCCTGAGGTGGCTTCCTGAAAGCAAGCAAGCCTTGTGTGGCCCCACCGTGGGGTCCGTATCTGGACACGGCCACTGGGTGTCACTGTACCACTGGGCTGGGCCTCAGCAAGCTTTTATCTGGCTGTTAAAAAACCCTGCTTCTTAAGGACAACAGTGGAAATGACAGCTGGGCAGCCACTCCAGTGGGCCTTAATTACAATGCAAACCTTGTCAAAAAGATGATGTTTACTGGGGGAGGCATTTTACAGGATGGACTTTCACATGCTAGGAGATGTTTTAGATCCAGTTTCAAATAAAAAAAATTTTTTTTAGAGGAGGTGAAGAAGAGAAAGGCCAGAGAAATCAAATGAACATTCCCAACCCTCAGTCCCCCAAGTTGTGATATTTTGATAGGTTTTGTGGTGGTGTTACGGGCTGATGAATGTCAGGACAACGTTCTTCTTTTTTCCTTTCTCTCTTTCTTTCCTTTTTTCTTTCTTTATTTCTTTCTTCCTCTCTTCCTTTCTTTTTCTTTTGGTCCTGACAGCTTCCCTACCTTCCAAGAGCCACACCAAAGAAAAAAAAATGTTTTTCAAATGAACACAGGCAACGATGTGTCACCCCGTGATGGATTGCTCACTCCGGCTCAGCTTTTGATAATTAAGTTCTACTCTTCACAGAAGAAGCCTATTCTGCCAAATCCAAAATACCCTGGAAAATGTAAAATTAGAACCTTATGAGAAAAAAAGATTAAAAGAGCTAAATATATATGTGTGTAGTTTAGCTAAGGGGTGACTAGAGTGGGGTGGGGTGGGGCGAGGAATAGGGGTGTGATTTGATAACTGCCTACTAATCTGCCAGGGACACATGGCAAGGAAGAAGGGGGACATTTACACACTGAGACAAGGGGAATTAAGAGGAAGTAGATGACTTAAATTTAAAAAGGGGCATTTAAGACAAACATCACACAGTCCTGACTGCTGGGAACTAACACTTCAATTAAGGTCGAGTCTTCGAGGGAAGGAATTAGAGACTCCAATGCTGGAGACATCCCAAGAGTGCTCCCTAAATACAGTCAGGTAGTAAGATGGATGCAGAGACTGGAAATCTTGCCTAGTCTCTCAGGGACCAGGCACATTTTCTTATGGCTCTACCAGTCTTTCAAGAAGGACCTTGAGTTGACACACAATTATGTAAAATTTGCTAATTAGAACACTCCAGCCCTGAAGACTAGTTCTGAATTATGAAGAAGGAGAGTCTAGAAACCTACCATGAGATTGTGGCTAAGGTCAAGGCATGCCTGGGCCAACCCGAAAGGCAGCATCCCCAGCTCACTGGCTTGGAGGCCACCATCTTGTTTTCCTGCTCTTGTGGTTTGTCTGCTCCACACAGACTGTACTGGTGGAAAATCTAGCCCTGAAACCACCCTGTCCCTTCACCATGGATCAACACCACCGTCTGCAACAAGCACCAGGAATTGCTGAGTGATTTATTAGAAGAGACTGCAAAGGATACTTTAAAAGCAAATTCTCTTATGCCCATGTAATGTACCAAGGGGAGTGAGTGAAGGCCAACAATCCATGTGGCCATCACATTCTTGGCAGCAAGCACTTCTTAGTTGGCTCTCCAATGGGCAGGAGCCAGGTTTCACAAACCATTTCTATCTCGAGGACTCCTAGTGTTCATTTGATCAGCTTGAAAGCCGGATCCTTATCGGCCCCAGTAATTTATCTCTTTGGAAGGAGAAAGTAGGGGCAAAGATAGATGCAGTTGATAAATACGCTCTATTCCAGTGCACAATCAGCTTCAGTTAAATGTTCAAGCACTGCCAAAGGGGTGCGGGAATTTGCTTTTTTTGCTGTGAAATTGATATTGCAAACGGCCTTAGCTGGGGCTAGTTCTCTGCAGCCCCACCACTGCTGGCCGAGGAGACACTTAGGGAGCCCAATGGGAAAGTAATTTCCCAAGTCTGTAGGAAGGATGGAGGAGGAGTGGCGGAGTGGCTAGGCCAGGTCTCATCGGTCTTTCTTCTTTGCCAAGAGGCTTGTGGATTTTCCTTCAGATTTTTTTTTTTTTTTTTTTGCATCCAATTGCAATCCTGGATATAAGGGGCAGTCTGGCCCGACCCTGGGCTGGAGGGGAGTGAGATAGCTTGAACCTGCTCTTTGTCAGAACTCCCTCCCCACTGAGGTGGCTCGATGGGAACCCAGAGATAAAAAATGGGAACTGACTTCTTCCATGGGGCAGGAAAACAAGCAGGAGGAAGAGAAGACTTCCTGCTCCTCTCTGCCAGCAGATAAGCCTAATTGGCTGGGGCTGCCTGCTACACACTGATTGCGCCTCCTAATAAAGCACTGTCGATGGACACAGTGCAGTGAAAGAGGGGCAGCCTGGGCAGCGGTCCTGCCCCTGTTACTCGGCCAGCAACCTTTTCCTGTGGTCCTCTTCTTAGTGTTATAAATTGGGTCAAGGGTGAGAAGCATACACACAGAGCAGAGCAAGACTTCAGAGCAACCTTCTGACTACTCCAGCATCCAGCAGACTCCTCCCTTTGGGCAGAAAAGATGCTTTCATTGGAGTCAGGAAGAGCTAAGTTATTAATACTGTTCTAAGTGTGGTTTATGTTTCAATAAAGCCTCAGAATAAACATAAGTGCTGCTCAAGGATCTGAAGGCTGGGTGGCCTGGCTGGGGGAGTGGGCTGGGACAGCAGATGCACGGAGCCTGAGCTGGCTCCAGACTGAGACCTGAGAGCAGCTGAAGGGCGGGCTGCGGGCCATCTAGCCCCGCTGAACACTGTGGTCATAGATGAAGGTGGGCAAGTGACCTCGCCTCTGCGAGCCTTCAATTCTCATTGCTAACGGGGAAATAGTAACAGTACTTATCAAAAAGCGATGTTGCCAGAATTGAATTAACCACCCCACCACCGTACACACACTTATATCAAGCTTAGAACCGTACCTGGTTCAAAGCAAGGATTCTACCATCCTAGCAATGTTAGGATGCTGCTTCCCATTTTCATCCCTTTCACTTTACAAATCAGGGCTGGACTATGATTTTCGGAGGGACTAAACACCGAAAACAAGATGGAGTGGGGACTGGGCAGTAAATCTTATAGCAATGTGGAGACAACTTTCGTATATTAATGTAACCCACGACCCTGGTGTTCTGCTTCTGTGTCTATGACCCACGGAAATTCCCACACGGATCTGTCACAAAGGGATCTCAGGAGAAAATTCATTGTGTTATATTTTCTGTTGATGGGAATCTGAAGATAATCTGGGGCTCCATCTTTGGGGAAATCGAGTATACCCACTGTGGAGACGTGCGAAGGAATTAGAAGTAATAGACTGTGCATACACACAACGGGGCTGGAATTTCAGTGTGCGGTGTGGGGTCAAAAAAGTAACAAACACAATGAGACGTGTAATATGATGCCTTTTTTGTAAATTAAATGTCCATGCACACAAAAACATTTTGTAAGGATCTTTCTTTTCTTTGTTTTTCTTTCTTTCTTCAGTAGAGAAGATTAAACCCAGGGCCTTTACACTGAGCCATATCCCCCCTAGCCCTTTTTTATTTTTTAAAATTTGAGACAGGGTCTCGCTAAGTTGCTAAGTCGCCCAGGCTCAGTTTAAACATGGACTCCTCCTGCCTCAGTTTCCACGAGTGCAAGAATTGAAGGCGTACATCATCACACCTGCCTTTGTCAGGCTATTTGCAGTCACGAAGGTAAACATGGGAAGAACTGGCTGTGGGGAGGAGGGAAATGGGAGTTAATGGATCTATTCAGATACCGAAATAAATACGATGAAGGAGTTCTTGCCCGTCAGCGATGGCAATGTATCACAAGCTGAGGATAAAATTAATCCAGAGCCCTCCCCCTGAGGTCCAAAAAGAGCCTGTTTATGTCTGCATGTTATTAAAACTAAAAAGATTATAATCGCACATTCTCTCTCTCTCCCTCTCTCTCTTCATATGTGTGTGTATGTATTAAACTATGCACCAAATGTAGAGAAATTTAATGAAGTTATGGTTTTCCCTCATTAAAAATTGTTCATTAGGGAATAATCTTAGATTTACAGAAAGGTTACAAAGAGTAGAGAGAGGTCCTCTATACCGAACTGAGGGTCATTTGCAAACATCTAAGAAGTGAAATGGATGCATTTTGAGATTATAATGTTAAGTGAAATAAATCAGACACATGAGTTTAAATATTGCACGATTTCTCTTATACGAGAAATCCAAATTATAAATAAAGAGCAAAATAAAAGATAAATAGGAAGAAATAGGGAGATAGATCTTTCTCGAATGAGAAGGGGATCATGAGCTAGAGAAAGGGGAGGAAGGGAAGGAAAAGGAACTAAGATGCATTATGGACAGGTACCAATTCCCCGCAAGGAAAGTAAACATTATCTACTGCAAACATGTACTAATTAAAAGAAAGAAATGAACTTGGTGTGTTATTATTAACCAGCCTCCAGACTGTTAGAATTTCACCATCTTCTGCAATGTGGAATACAGACTACTGCAGTACATTGAACTGTCCTGTCTCTTCACTCTTCTCCAATCTGTGACAGTTTCTCAGGGTTTTCTTGCTTGGCAAAACCTTGACAGTTCTGAAAAGTCCTGGGCAGGTATTTCGAAGACTGTGTCTGACTTTGGGTTGGTTTGAAGTTTAGGCAAGAGTTATGGTTTTGTGGGAAGATATGGCAAGGAAAGTTAGCCTTCTCTCTTCCCTCCCAGGAAGATATGTCAGTGTGGGAATGCTAACTTCTACCACCTGGTTAAGAGAGCTGCCATGTCGCTCCACTATAACATTAATATTTTTCCCTTTTTCATACTCTGTTTTGTGGAAGAGGTGACTAAGTTCCTTTCATAATCAAGAAGAGACTTTATATCTGCTCCTTGGAGTAGGTATCTACATATATTTTTGAATGCAGTTTTTGGTTGTGGTAAAATACAAGTAACATAAAATTTACTATCTTCTCATATTGAAATGTACAGTTCTCTCTGTGCATTTTATAAACACCTTCCAGATACAATGCACATGGCATAAAATTCACTCTTTAAAGCACAAGGCTCCGTGGTTCTAGTATATTCACGGGACTGCACAATCATTATCACTAAATTTCAAAGATTTTCATCACCCCACAAAGAAGCTTCATACTCATTAACAGTTATTCCTCATTCTGCCCTCTTATCTGGCAACCAGTAATCTACTTTGTATATCTATAGGTTTTCCTATTCTGGACACTGTATAAATGGTTTCATACACTCTGTGGGCTTTTGTGAACTTTTCACTTAGCAGAACACTTTCAGAGTCTATCCGTGTAGAGGTACGTGTCACCCCGCCATCCTTTTGTATTGAGGAATAATATTCTACTGTCGCATGTTCTATTTGTCCCATCATTGATTGATGGACATGGTATTGTTCTTACTCTCTGGCTTATCTGAATTGTGCTGCTATGAATATTCCTGTAGGAGTCTCTTTTGGAGACGTACATGTTTATTTCTCCTTGGTATATGCCTTGGGAAAGAACTGCTGGATCATACGATAAGCCTATGGTTAATATTTGAAGAGCTGCTGACTCTTTTCAAAAGCGGTTTCGCCATTTGACATTCCACCTCAGAGTGTATAGTTTCTCATTTCTCCACATCCTTGTTACTGTCTTTTTTTTCATCATAGCCCTCTTCATTGGGGATGGAGGTAAAGTGATATGTCGTTTTGGCTTTGATTTGCATTTCTCTAATGGCTACAAATATGGAGCATTTTTTCATGTCTTTATTGGCGATTTGCATGTCTTCTTTGGAGAAATGTCTCCTCAAATCCTTTGCCCATTTGAAAAATCAGCTTGTCTTTTTAATATTGAGTCGGAAGAGTTCTTTATATATTCTGGATACTAGCTCTTTATCAGGTGAAAGATTTACAGAACATTTTCCATCTGTGAATCCGTTTTCACTTTCTCAATTGTAGTATTTGTAGTTAAAAAAAAAAAGCTTTGATATTGATTTGTTCAATCTATTTTGTCGTTGCCCATGATTTTGGTGTAATATCTAAGAAATAAATTGCTGCCTAATCCAAAGTCATGGGGATTTACTCCTGTGATTTTCTCTAAGAGACTCATGGTTTCAGTGCTCACGTTTAGGTCTATGATCCATTTTGAGTTAATTTTTTCTTGTGACATAAAGAAGGCACGATTTCATCCTTTGGCTTGCAGATAGCCAGGTGTTCCAGGACCATTTACCGAAAAGATCATCCTTCCCTCCACTGAATTGGTCTTGATACCCAGTGAATTTCTGAAATAACAACATTTTTTAAGAAAAAATTGGGGGATGCATTTTGCCTTCATTAAGTCCAGTCTGTCTAGTCAATCACTGTCCCCAGCAGCACTATAAGGTGACATTGCTTAATTTAAAGACCACTTGTCTTGTTTGGGGTGTCACACAAACTGGAATTTGTTTCTCGAGTTCGTACTTACTGTCTGACTTCATGATTCTTTGACTTCTCTTTGCCTCATCTTTTTATTTGAGAAATGGAGATAAAATCTTGCCCTAAGCAGCTATGCCAGTAGCCTGAAATGAGAGGCAAGACCTAGTAAAATGTATTGTAAACTATAAGGAACATGGTTTAACGTCAGTTATTTGCTTTTCTTATCCATAGATGTTAATCAAATTCTACTGTATATTACTAACATTGTTCTATGTATTCATTAATTGTTATCAGTTGCTGCATAACACGTAGCCCCAGACTTAGTAGCTTAAAGCATCAAACACTGTTTGTCTCACATTTTCAGTGCGTCAGGAATCCTGAAATGGCTTAGCTGGGTCCTCTGGCTCAATGGCATTCACAGGTTGCAATGGAGATGCTGCTTGGGGCTGCAGCCATTTGAAATCCCAGCTGGGGGAAGGATTCACTCACAAATGGTGTCACTGGGGTACCTTTGGGGGGACTCAGTTCCTCATAGACTGTCAAGTAGAGGTTGCCCTGACACATGAGACTCTTCAGAGAGCAGCGCGGGACACAGCAGCTTGCTCTGTGGGCACAAGTGAAGAGAACAAAGAACCATGTGTAAGATCAAAGTCCATCTTTCGTAATCTTGAGTGACATCTCATCACTTTGTATGTTTTGTTTGTCACATGCAGTTTACTAGGTGTTGACCATACTGAAAGGGAAGGGTTTCCACAGGGTTTGGCTACCGGCAGGTAGGGATCACTTTAGAAGGCAGCCGTTAGGATTTAGATCTAAAATCTTCCCCCAAATGCTCATGTATTCAGAGATGGGGCTTTCGGAAGGTGATTAGATCACGAGGGAGTGTCCTATAGCTGCAAGTGCTATAAGGAGGCAGGACTTGGCTGGAAGAAGTAGGTCACTGGGGGTGTAATCTGAAAGGGTATAGTCTTATCCACAGCCCTTTCCTTTCTTTCTGGCCCTTTTTCTACTTACTCTGCTTCCTGGCTGCCATGAGTTGAGCAGCTTTTCTCCACCCCGGCCTTCTGCCAGTTTTAGGATTTCTTCCTTGTAGCCAGCTGACCATGAAATGAAACTATGAGCCAAAATAAATCCTTTCACCTTTAGGTTGTGTATATCAGGTATCTTGTCCCAGTAGTGGAAAACTGACCAATACAGCAGCCTCCTATGCTCAGCCAGGGCAGTAGAAACAATTCATTTGTTGTGTCACAGTTTAGAGTTCTGTCAACAGCAGGCCTTAGCCATTGTTCGGCAAAAGAAGAACCCAATTCTGCGAGACTCACTCTAACCAGCTGCTTTGTGTCATCAGCTTCAACCATGAGGAATTTGGTTTCTTGTGCAGTTAGGCAATTAAATACATACCCTGGTCCAGAATACTAAATTAGGTGGATGGCGGCCCTTTGCCAGCTTCTTTCCCTGTTCTTCCCTGAAAACTACATTTCCCAGGATCCTTTGCCAGCTGGCATCTGGCTAGGATGAGCCACTGGGGAAGACTGGAGGAAGGAGAAAGGGGGAAACCTGGGCATTTCCCTTCTGCCCTGACTCTTGCTTTGGATGATTTCCCTACAGGGGCGTTGGTCGGGAGGAGCTCCCTGACAATGACCATGCTTCTTCTGTCCACAGCAAGCGCTCGGGAGGAGGGAAGGAGCGCTCTGGCTGCTGAGCTCTGCACCTCGGCCAAGCCCAGGCCTTCCTAGGGGAGGAAGCGGCACCTTTCTCTAATTAATTCTCTCCAAGCGAGCACCTTTTTCTAAATGTCTTGGTGATTTCATGTGGATCAGCAGTAGCTCTACTTAGAAACTGATCTGAGATGGGATGAAAGCCATGTGCCCTTTCTTAAGAAAAATGCATGTTTTCCTACAAAACTGTGCCTCATCTCAGGGGTTCACAGCGCCCCCAAAGGTCATGGTGCACCTACAAGGGATCCATGGCCTGCAGCTTAATAGCAACATGCTATATAGAGTTTCAGGTTTCCCAAATGTCTTTCGCCATCTAGAAATATTTCAATACATCCACATACCACCTTTTCCATTTTTTACCTAATATTTTCTAGAAAGCAACTTAATTTGTATCTTTATTTACTGGGAAGAGTTACTTGACATCACCACAGTGATCCCTGGAAAATCACAGGTTTGGTACAGCGGTGAAGAGCCTGGTCCTGGAACCAGGCTGCTTGGAGTGTAATCTGGCTCCACTACTTACTAGCTGTGTGACCTTGGGAAAGTTACTTGACCTCTCTATGCCTCTGTTCCATGTCTGTAAAATGAGACTAATAAGAGCACCTTCTGTAAAAGTCGTGAAGACTGGGTAAATTGGTGTATGGAAAGCATTTAAGAAGTGCCTGGGGCAGAGCAAGCACACTACAAGTCCTAGCCTTTACTATAACATCAGCCATTACTACAACATTTCATTTCTTCCTATTGCATTCTTAAACATGCATAAACTAATGCAAATTTTAAATGTCATGTGTGTGCTATTTCAAACGATCCTGTGAACTGCAGTAGTTCACACATCTTATGTGTTGGAAAATGCTGCTGACTAGAGATGACCTTTCAAGAGAACATGCACACGTACACGCACACACAGCAGAGGCAGGAAACCCCCGGCAGGAGATAAGGAAACTGATGGAGGCTTAGGGAAGACGCTGAGAGGGCATGTGAGGGTATGTTTGTTTCTGGATTACAATGACAGGGCAATAAGAAAAAGCAGACCTTGTTTTTCCTGCTCCATGCCACCTTCCCAAGAGGCCAGGAAACACATCCGCCCATATCTACGACGGTGTTGCCGTGGGGCCCTCGCTGGCCCTTCTCCTCTCAGCTGCTCCCTGGTTGCTGCTGGAGGGAGCAGTGAGCTGCCTCTCTGGGCCTAAATTTCCTGCCACAGGGGCTCATGGGTGGGCTTTGGGCCAAACCTTGACAGAATTGTTCGCAATTCTCTCTTGCTATTTCCTACAACTTCTTGAAGAAAAACCACACTAATTTTGCTGTAGGGAGGCTCACCCCACTTCACAGTTGGTTTATGGGCTTCTGAATTCCAGGGGAGGAGTCTGTGACTGAGGCTAAGTCAATCAGCTTTTTCTCTCCTTCTGGTTGGTTGAGAGGTGGACCCATGACCCAAGTTGGACCAATCAGAACCAAGCTGACTTCATCCTGGGGTCTTGTTTAAACTATTGGAGAAGGGGCTTCTCTTCCTCTGAATGGGGATTGGTAATACCTGAGCAAACTGCTAAAAGCCTGAGGATGGAGCCAAACCATGGGGAGCAGATCCAAGAGCTGGATTCTGCTGATACTGAGCTGGAATCGCATTGTGCCTAAAGTCCACAGTTCTTCCGGATTTATCTTTTGCAAGTAAATGGTGTAACTCCTGACCCCCGGAATCACCCAGGGAAAATTAGCCAACCGATGAAACATCCAGTCGAGGAGCTGGGAGGAGCCGGGGGTGGGGGATGCAAGTAGGGAGCACTGGCAGGTGTGGCTTTACAGCAGGTGGGCGCTTCATAGTTCTGCGCAGAGTTTGTGGTCACAAGCTCTGTATGTCACCTTCACTGGGAGGAGCAGCCAGCCTCAGTCTCGAGCACCCTGTGAGAGCAATGTTCCCTCACGTTCATCTGGCATCCTTCAGCTTGCGAGATACCCTTAAACACACCGTCTCTTCCGACGTTCCTTTAGGAGCCCTGGGAGGCCAATTGGACAGAGATCAGGATCCAGTGTTGACCGGGCAAGTTGAGTGTTAAGAATAGAGACTTCTGCCCAAGACACATACCTGATTAGTAACAGAGTCAGGACTTGTTTCCTTGTCTTCATGATATAAATCCAGTGCTCTTCCTAATTCATTAGACAGAAGGCTGAAGATCCCGAGTTCAGGAGTCCACACAGCACAGTGAGCAAGAAGGCAGGCTCCAAATTCAGACTACACAGGTTCAAGCCCCAGCTGTGTTGCTACAGCTCTGTAACCCCAGACACTATATTTCCCATTGTGCCTCAGTGTCCCCATCTACCAGAGGGGATGATAATGACACCATGTATTATCATCCCCACTCAACTGATATAAAACTGATGTCAAAGCACATTGTTATGAGGGGTACAAAAAAATTCCATATGAAGCATTCACGGGATAAGTGATCAGTTAGTGCTTTAACTTATTTGACTTGGGAACATAAGCAAAGCAGCATCATAAAACCTCAGGCTTGGTGGAAAATAGCAGAGACAACTCTGAGAGCTGGGAGCTGTAAGTCTTGACAAATGCACTTTTGCCCAAACTAATGCTTCAATCTTGGGGTCAAGTTTGAAGAAGAGGAAGACAGTTTTTAAGTGTGACAGGAGGAGAGAGAGAGAAGGGGCGAGGTATGATATGGGGGGCTGAGATCCAAGGGTGACCACGAGTATGTTTGTCAGTACACCCTTTCCTTTGCATACCACCAGGAGGGCTGCCCGTCTCTGATTCCACAGGTCTGGGAGGGGCATGAGAAGGGCCTGCTGGTCAGGGGCCCACACTTTGGGAAGCATCGCTTCAGAACTCTCCAGGGACACTCCCTTTTAAGTATTAGAAATGGTGTGGAGAAAGTGGGGAAATTACTTCCCAACCAACTTAGAATTTAATTTTCAGGTAAGATTGTGCTACTCCTTGATGATCTTTAGTTGGTATTTCTGATTCTTAGATTTTTCTGCTTTTCTAACTTGCTTCACATACCTGATGCCGCATGCCAAGGAAGAGGGAATATTTATGTGTCATGGTGTGTGTGTGTATGTGTCTCTGTGTGTGGCTTTATTAGTACATGTTTGCAGTACATAATAATACATTCACCTTGGGGAGTTAGCACATGTACATAACACATCTTATTTCTTTTTGTCCTCTTAGCCTCCCTTCCCTCATTTAATCACGAAAATGCCACAAAGGAATACTGCCTTGCATTTGAAAAACTGATTTCAATGTCTGTTCACATATCACATTTGATCCTTATTGCCACCAGGGGCAGGTGGCTTTATCCCCATTTCACAGATGAAACCAAGGTGACTGTTGTCAAGGTAAATCACATGGATGTGAGTAAATGAGACTGAGTCTCATGGACTCAGCAGGGCCCCACAGTTCAACCCACGTGACATTCATTGTGACTTACATTTCTGAGGACTGGTACCAGCTTCAGCATGGTTTTCCACAAACCACAGTTATGAATGGAACATTGGATCCCTTCTCAGTGAAACAAGGAGCCCTGAGAAAATATCTGATGATTGTACAGGTCTGGGACATTACTGTGCATAGTAGTGACTACAACGGTATTAAAAACACTGTACCCTGGGTGCCTGCTTTCAGGATGTCATGAAGTGTGTTGTACAGGCATCTATAGAACGCCCATTTCAGAGCTGTAGAGACTGGGGCTCAGAGTTGTTGGGAGAGTTTTCTAAGACCACAGGCCCGATGTGTGCCAGAGTCAGGGTTCAGTCCCCTCCCTCATGTCCCCTGAACCCAGCCCAAGCTACGCTTATTTCAGGGCTTCCACCTGGGTGACCTCTGTGACCTCCGTTTTGCCATGAGCCACTTTCCCCGAGCGCCCCCCACTCTCGAGCATTTCCACCTACTGCCCATCAATTCTCATTATTGCCTTTGTGATAATATCTCTTCATAAATCTTTAACCACTTGGCACCTGATTATAATGTAATAAAAGGATCATAATGTAAATTGATATGTTACATTTATTGTTGTTGAAATGATGAGAGAGAAGAGAAAGTTCATAAAACATTTAAATATTTCTTTTTCCTCAAGAGCTACGATGACAAATCTCTTCTTACTTACACCAGTCAATTGGTTTCTCCCCAGTTTGAGCATGACAGACGACGTAAAGCATCCAGGGCTGTTACTCTATCCTTGGGCATCGGCACATTGTGTGCTGTGGTCTTATTTCTGCATGGTCTCTGCTGTATGGTCTTCTGAGGGATTGCTTGGTTTACGAACTTAACCCAAAACAAAACAAATCTTGGGAGTTAATTCAGATGCTTCGGAGCCACCTATATTAGTCATTTTTTGTCACTATAACAAAACACCCGAGGTTGGGTGCTAAATTTAAAAAGTATTTACTTAGCTGACAGTTCTGGAGGTCTAAAAGCATGGTGCCAGCTTTGCTCGGCTCAGCCGAGGACCTCAGCAGGATGGCTTCCTGAGGGAGCAGTGAGTGCGGAGACCACAGGGCCAGCCAGGAAGCCCAGAGAAAGTGACCCAGGAGTAAGCCTGGGGCTTTCATAACAATTTGTTCTGGCGAGAACTCGCTCTCAAAAACCGACATTCTTTTCTGGGGACATATCCGCAATTACCTAGTATTATGGTTTGGATCAAAAATATTCCACAAAAGGCTCATGTGCTCAGAGGTGGGACATTTGGAAGGTGAATAGATCATAAAGCACTAACTTCATCAATAGATGAATCCACGATGAGTTCATAGCTGAATGTGCTGGTAAGTGGTGGGCCCGGGCCAGAGAGAGGAGGTCACTGGGCTGCAGCCTGGAAGGTGTAGTCTTGTCCCTCACCCTTCCTCTTTCTCTGTGTCTGGGCTGTCATGAGGTGAGCTGCATTCCTCCAGCATGCCCTTCCGCCATGCTGTTTCTGCCCCGGAGCCAGCTGCCTACAGAATGAGACCTCTGAAATCACAAGCCAAAGTCTATGTTTCTTCCTTCGTGTTATGCATGTCAGGTGTTTTGTCTTGGCCACAGAAGGCTGACTAATACACCTACTGAGCCCACTTCTTCAAGGTTCCATAACCTGCCATACTGCCACCTGGAGGACCAAATTTCTGACACATGAATTCTTGGGAGGTTGGACACCACATCAAAATCATAGCAGCAGCTCAAGAAACTTGTATCAGTTATCTAATGCCACAGTAATGGTGTGTAACAAACCACTCACATACTATTTGATTTAAAACTAGTAACATGAATCTGGCTGATGAGTCTGTGACTCAGGCCAGCCTCAGCAGGGAAGTCTTTCTAGTCTTCACCCAGTTCAGGTGCATGTCTGGGGTGAGCTGGAGGTCAGCTGATTTCGAACAGCTTTGGCTGGATGACAGGCAGCCTGGGTGTCTTAGCTGTGCTTAATGTGTCTTATCCTCCAACAGGATAGCTAGAGGGTGTTATCCTGGAAAAGGTGAAAGAACAACAGCATATGTGGGAATGTTCGAGGGCTTTCTTAAGCTTGTACTGTATCATATATTGATGTCCCAAAACAAGCTCAGGACTGAGTCTAGTCTCAAGGGTGAGGCAGAACATACTACTAGAGAAGAACACTACAAAGTTACACAGTGAAGGGTGGGAATACAGATAGGGGTGAAATCCAAAAGCCAGAAGGAAAACTGGTCCTCGGTGGAATATGAATCAGAACTGGAAGCCGTCATAAACAGACAGCCACCGTTCCTTGGAAGCCACATGGAATCTCATCCATGCAGCAATCTGAGCACCTGATCCATCTTTCCCTTCCTCCACAGGGTGGCTTTCTCTGCTACCTTTGCCCACACTGCTGTGTGCCCAGGCTGTAATGTCAGCACCCTGGCCTTCGTGGCCTCTCCCACCAACTGCTATCCCATAGTGTATCCTAAACTCACGGTCCTGGGACAGACAGACTCGGGCTAGCCTCTGGAATTGTATCCCTGTGTTGGCAATCTTGATTCTCTGTTATACCTCTTCCTCTTTCCTCTTTCCCAGTTTGCTCAACCACATATATGTGGTTAAAAATTTCAGAATCATCTTCATCCTCCTTACCCTCCACACTTCCTCCAACCCATCAATACCAAAGCCCATGGCAAACACCAGAGCCAAAATATTGGTCAGATCCATTCACTTCCTTCTGACTCCAGCACACCAACCATTTGAGTCTAAGTCACCATCCTCTCATTCTGATGCCCACAGTGGCCTCCTGTTCTGTACCACTTTCCATCTCATTGCCCGCATTAATTTCCTCCATAGCACCTACCACTATATGAGTCATCTCATTTGCATACTTATGTACATCTTTCCCCATGCAGCAGAAGGTGAACCCTAAAAGGACAGGGGACTCAGTCTGTTTTGGTCAGCAGTGCATCTCTAAGGCCTTGTAGTCTATGATGATTGGTTTTTATCTGTAAAATGGGGATGATAATACCTTCCATATCTTATGGTTAGTGTAAGATTAAACAACTAATGTATGCAGAGCAATATGCTCAATAACTCTTGGCTACTATTTGTATTAATTGTTTTAACTAATTAGGGCCACAGTAAAGTTGCGTAACAAATATCGCACAACCTCACTGGCATTCCACACTAGTTAATTTCTCATTAGTTATGGTGGTTGGCTGGAGGTTGGCAGATCTAGACCAGAACGCTCATGTGTCTGTAGGTCGCCTGGGCTCCGCTCTGCCTGGGCTGGGACCCTTCACACTGAAAGTTCTGCTTCATGTAGTTTTTCTTCTCCTGAGGTCAGTGGTCTAGGCCAGCCATGGACTTCTCATGGTGGTGACCAGAGTGTAATTGAGTAAGTAGAAACATAGTGGCTCCAGAAAGTCAAAGACAGGGTTTGGCACACAGTCCCTTCTGCCTCTCTTAATAACCAAACAAATCTGGCTTCTTGGGAAGAACTCCGAAGTCTCACAAGAAGAGCATGGCTATAGGAGGGGGAAGGATTTGACCTATTACATTGACTATCGTCGTGACTATTTATATTTAAATGCAGGTTTTGAATCAGAATCCTCCAGACTGGGATTCAAGAGTCCCTGCTCACACATTTTCCCAGGTGATTCTGATGTAGCAGCATTGGCTTAGGGCCATAGCGGCGAAGTCATTGCATGCGTGCCGCAGCAGGCTGTTTGTATCATTGGAAGCTCTAAAAAGTTCACCGTGACCAGCCTAGGGAATCTCACTCTAGTTTTGCAATTAGCTAATCCTAAGGACCATCTGGAACTCTGATGAAACATCAGATTCCTAGGCTAGTGTCTGGGGACTTGGGGCAGAGCCCTGGAATCTGGATTTTAACAATTTCCCCATAAAAGAATTCCAGTGATTTCTAATGTAACACATGTTTTGTTTTTTGGTTTGAGACTGAGGCCCAGAAAGTGGAATTGGAATGATAAAGGTCACCCAGAAAGAAGACTGTACCTAGGGCTTACATTCAGGTGACCTAGCTCCCACTCAGCCAGGCGTCTTTCCTGACATCCCAAAATGACCAGAAAAGTTTCCACATACCTCCCTTGTCACCACAGACCAGATACAGTGTCTCAGAAAGCAAAATCACATTTTATCACTTGGATCTTGGTTTACAAAGGCCCCACTTTACTGTTTCTTTTGAGGTGACCTCAGCAATCCAGGTTTAGCATGTGATGGTACACAGCCACTCTCTCATGATGCCCTGACTTGGAAATGCGTGGCCCAGATCGCCCTTCAGGGAAGGACTCGCCACCCAGCGTTGGGATCTATGGTCAACAGCAGCACCCTCGGTCTGCTTTAGTGCCAGACAGCCACCACGTCTGAGGCCAAGCCCTTCCTGGGGTAGTGCACACCTGGGTGAGGGCCACTAAAGCCTAAAAATCCTGGCCGGATGCTGGCCATGGAGGGGCAGTCTTCACCCCAGCACTATCTTGCAGGACTGACCATGTCCCTAATGGGTTGCATGGCACTTTGGCTCGTTTCTGTGCTCAAACCTGTTTCCTGCCAAGTGTCATAGGTGTTGATGCTTAAAAACATCTTGCATCCCAAACCCTATGACACATCTTGTATCTACATGTCCCCCCAAAGCCTCATGCGCTCATAGGTGGGGCTTTTTGGCTGGCTGGATCTAGGGTGTGCTATACTGGGATTAAGGAGTGTGGTACTAAATCAGTCCGCTGGTTGGAATTAGCATAGTTCTGGGTGGGGTTGAGTGGGTTTACTGAAGACAGAAGCCCACCCTGGGGTGTAGGTGGCACCACCCAAACTGCTTATAGCCTGGATGGGATGAAAGGGTGCCTTCTGTCTGCCCTCCCATGAACTCTTTCTCCTCTGTGATGCCCCTCTGACCTGCCACCCTGCCTCGGAGCCAGCGGACTATGGACTGACACCTCTACAAACCGTAAGCTAAACCAATCTTTCCTCCTTTAAACTTGTGTGTCAGGGGGAAAGTAACTAAGACACCCTACAACAGCGTTTCCTGCAACAGGGCTCAAGGGCACCTGTGACGGTGTGAAAAGGGAGGACTTGACTCCTGGCAATGCACTTTCCTGCAGAGAGGAGCAAATCACACAGTGCATGCTTTTAAAGGAAGCCTTAGCCAACAGAAGTGCAGGAGACACCTAAACATTTAAATCACCTTTTCCTATTGATTAAGGTAAATACTTTACTGATGGTGTTAATCAATACCCCTGTAAATCCTTGATGTGTGATGGTTTTACTGTGTATTTAATGTTTCTGTCTTCAATTGAGTTACATCCCCCTCAGCCCAAAATGATGAACTGAAAGTTAGAAATCATGTTGGTGCTGACAAAAATGGGGAGTATTTCTTTCTTTTGTTTAATTCAAAGAACGAACTTCTGACTCTACGTCAGCAAACCCGCCTCTTCTCTTTACCTCGCTGGGCCTCGGTTTCCTTACCCAGAGATGGGAGAAATGGCTGCGGTGACCACAGGCGGTAACAACTGGGAAAGCCATGGAGTTGCAGCGATGGCTTATTATACAGGCCTCAAAGCAGCAAGTTATAAGAAAACTTTCCAGAATCTTCTGTGGTACCAGCAGAGTGGCCACGGTGGTGCTGGAACCCGTTAATTTTTTCTATGGCCCTTGCTCTGCACTGCCACCAGCTGATTGATTTGCCCACTTAGTCATTGAGTATAAATATCCACCTGCCAATCACTCCATTATGCTAAGTGCCCCGGCGGCCCTGAATGGTGATTTACACTCTTCAGAGGACAGTTTGGTCCTCCAGGCAGCTGCGCTGTGTGTACAATGGGTAGAGCAAGGTGCACCCTGCGCATCCTCAGAATCTACCTCTTAGACCTCACAGACATGATTATATCTCCAAAGAGGGGTCTGGCTGAACTGTGGGACATATCAGATCCCCTGTTGTCCGTCCCGGCCCTACCACGGCAGTGACCTTCCGCAAAGCTCTGACTCTGAAGGAAATCGTTTCTTCCTTTAGAGTCCTTTAGAGGGGAAGGATCCACACTGGCCTCGACTAGAGGGGCCATTTGGCCATGGCCAAAGCTATTCTGATGGGTTTTCAGGGGCAGCGCGTCTAGCAGGCAGAAGCCAGGAATGTTGCTAAACATTCTAGAATGCACTGGATGTGCCTCATGCAGGGAGTTATCAGAGCCAAGTGACAAGCAGCAGTGCCACTGTTGAGAAACACAGTTCTCCAGATAGAGAGACCTTGAAGCATAACAGGGCATCAGGCAGCTCAAAGAGAGGTCCACAGCCAGGTGAGGACTTGTTGTAAGCCACTTTGGGGAGGGCGGCTGTTTGAGCGGATAGACGAAGGTGGTGGTTGTAATCAAGACATGGAACAGCTGGTGCAAATGACTGAGAACTGGAGCAGTCTTCTACCATCCTCAGCTTACAGATGTGGGTTCCAAGGCTCAGATCGGAAGTTAAATTGCTTAGTTTGGTGCAGATGCAGAATAGGAATCTTTGTCTCTTGAATAGCACTTCAGGGCTCTTTTCAACCTCAGAGATAGGAAAGCATTTTATGTGATTAGCTGAGTGGCTTTCCACAGTGCTTGTGTCCAGGGATGAGTTACATCCCCCTCAGCCCAAAACGATGAACTGAAAGTTAGAAATCATGTTGGTGCTGACAAAAATGGGGAGTATTTTTTTCTTTTGTGCTGGGACTGATCTGTGATGTCTGCCCAGGGGGCACTCAAGATTGGTGCCGCTTCAGCAGTATGTTTACCATCTTTATATTTTAACATTTTGCTTATCCCTGATCATCCAGAGAGAAACATACTCAAGGACATTTAAAAATTTTTTGAATCCTGTTAAGCGAAACAAAAAGAGACACTTTTAATATCCTCATTGCTTAAAATGAATTTTCTAATTGTTTTCATAACACACAGCCATTGTAGAAAATAAAAACAAAGAGAAAAGAATAAAATTTCCTTCTATTCCATAGAAAACCACAATGGATATTTCTTTTTTATTTATTTTTATTTTTATTTTTAACCAAGAACATGTATTGGTACAATGTACATATAATGATCACATTCATCTCATTTATTTTGTACCTGTACATGATGCATCTTGGTTCTCCCCCCTCTTCCCCACCCCTCTCATTCCCTCCATCCCTATTTACAGCAGGTTTATTCACATTTCTCCATGAATTCCCTTTGCCCTTTCTTTCCTTTTTTCCCTTCCTGCTTTTCCCCTTCTCTCTTTCTAGTTTTCCTCTCCTTTGTATATTATCTTCCTATTATATCTGTCACAATTCTTTGTCCTATTTACACTTATGGTTTCTCATATCAGAGAAA
>PVJO010019436.1:0-34292 GCA_004026905.1 Hystrix cristata
TGCAAAAGCTTTTTAATAGCATGTGGTCCCAAGCACTGATTCTTTGTATTGTTTCCCGTGCAGTCTGGGTTCTGTTCATAATTTTTTTTCCTACCCCTATGTCTTCGAGGGTTTTTCCTATTCTATTCTCCAGTAAATTTAATGTTTCTGTTTTAATGTTTAGATCTTTGATCCACTTTGATTTGAGCTTAGTACATGGTGAGAGACATATATCTAGCTTTAATTTTCAACATGTGGTTAGCCAATTTTTCCAGCACTATTTGTTAAATAGGCTATCCTTCTTCCAGTGAGGGTGTTTGGCTTCTTTGACAAAGATGCGGTATTTGAGTGTGTTTGGGGTTGTTTCTGTATCCTCCAATCTATTCCATTGATCCTCAGGTCTGTCTTTTTGCCAGTACCATGCTGTTTTTAATACTGTAGCTCTATAGTATAGTTTTATGTTGGGGACTGTGATGCCCCCTGCTTTTCCCCTGTTGCTTGGGATTGTTTTTGCTATTCTTGGTCTCTTCTGGCTCCAGATGTGAAAGCATAATTTCTTTAAAGTTACATCATGATAATTTCTTGGACCACTAAGTATTAGTTTAAAATTTCTTAACTGTACCAATTTTATATTATTTTATGAATTTAAAGCTTTTAGAAAACTCTTAATTACTATGGGAATATTATTTTTTAATTCAAAATATACTGACTTCTTTTTGACTTATTCTTGATATAGCCATTTTTTCCAATGAGGACATTGAAGAAGAATATAGAGCTGCAGAATAATAATATGCTCTTCTTTGGATATGAAAATGACAGTCCTGACCTGCCATTAGTTGGGGCACTTACAGCTAAGATAGATTTTTATGTGTCCATCTGCCTTTCCTTCCAGGCACACCAGGCTTCTCAGGACGAAAGACATAATCTGTGGCCTCAGAACAGAGCAACGCTAATGAGGATGACCCCGACCCCATGAGAATAGTGTTCTGACCCTCTGACCCAAATAAAAATAGAAAACCCTGAAGAGTACACTTAAGAGTAAATTTGGGATTTATTCTATGAGTATAAAGATAAATGAGTAAATAAATTCAACTCACACGTAGAAAGACTTACATCACTCTGTGATAGTTGAAACATAAAACTTAAACTGAAAACTATTACACTGATAAATTGAACTACATTATCATTCCTTTTAACTAACATTAGAATTACCTTTCCTTTATTATTGCCTTAGTTAATAAGATCCTAAATTTATAATAATAATTAAAGCTACTAAAATGCTTTAAACCTTTTTCTTTTTAAAAGATGCATTTATTATCTATTAGGTCATTTTGAATCATACACTGAAATTGTACTGTTTTTAGAAATTTGGAGATAGCATTTTTATCAAGTGATGTATATTTAGTTTATAATTGAGTAATATCAAAGAATTCTACCAAAGTATATGATATATAAAAGATTCTGTTTGATATGTAATTCGACACCTACCATGCAGGTTATCTTTATTACTACTGATAATTCTGAATTATTGCCTTGAATCTGTATTACTACAATGCTAATATTATAAGTTAATTTTCTATTTATGTGATAGTGTAAGGAAACTCTACTAATAGAAATTTAAAATATACTATGCTCTATGCCAGTTATATGAAAACATACAAAAAGAAATTACCGTTTGGGTTTCCTTTTTGACTTATGAGACAGTTCATTTTCACAATAAATCATCAGAATTGATATGCAATATATTTATAGGTAATTGATATAAAGAACTATGAACTAGTCAAAAGGAAAAAAAATCAAATAAAACAATTACACCAATGAGTCTTGCTTGGACCAATCTATTTTTGTACATATTACATTCCTCCTCAAAAAATAAAAAATAAAAAGTGGCAGCCTCAGCTCTGGGCTGTATAACAGTGTATGAATGCAAAGCACTTCTTTGACCATAGGCACCGATTTTCAGATAAGACATAAAACCAGAGGCCTGGTGCTTTCTGGAAGAGTGGAGGCACTAACTCCAGTGTCCTGGCCAAATTTCAATTTGGGTAATTGCATTCTGCTTCCTTTACAGGCCCCTGGTTGGTTCAGTTCAATGAGGAGCTCTTACTTCCTGCCTGAACAGTTCCAGAATGTGGCTGTGCTTTGGGAAATGTTTGCTGGGTTTATTCTTAGATGAATGAATGTTGACACTGCAACACATATGCACAAATACGTGAGTAATGAATCTGTATCTGCATATGAAAGAAATGCTTCTGCACACCTCTACAATTTCATAAAACTAGGATCCCTTTGTATCATTGATACCACGAAAATAGGTTCCCTTCTTGTCACTACAAAAAAAGTATTCCAGCTAGTGAAGAAGATACTGGTTACATAATTTTTAAGATTCAATTCCACTCTAACTAAAGCCATACTACACAAAATGAAAAAATGATTTATAATTTATTAGACGTGAATAAATGATGTGTTGGTTGCTCCATCTTGGGGCTCTTGGGACAGTCCGACTGATAAACACATTACTCTGACTTACATTAAGAAAGCTTCAACACATGTGCAGCGATTTTTAAAGGTGATTTCCAGTAACCTCTAACTACTCCAGGTTACTATTCACAATAAGAAGAGTGGAATTTCAGGAGTCTCCCTGAAGACAGTAATAGCGGGATTTATTTCCTAGTGGATTACAGCCCACATCATGAGACTACCGCACATTTGGCACTATTATGCCCCACTGGCAGCCTTTGGTCGAAGGGAGCCTCATGTTGAATGAACACTTAGAATCATTTTGGAGCTCATGCATCTTGCAGCTAACACTGTGCTAAGTTAAGCAGCTAATGCCGTGCCCATCCGGTAGAGAGAATATCAGGGCTGTAATATCATCAGTCCTTTCCCCCTTAAAAGCTTCGATTTCATTAAAAGTGACCCGTCAAAGTATTTTAGAAAATGAGCTACTCTGCGAAATGTGCCGAATAGAACAGAGAGGCATTCAGTACATAATATACTGTCTTTTCCATCGTTGCTTTTAGGATTTCCCAGGAGCATGCATTTGGGTTGTTTTTCTGCTTTGGTGTCCAACGAAGCCAATGTGGAAGATATCAGTGGAACTGAAGGGCTGAGTAAGCCACCTTTGCAAAAAGAGGTACTGGCCCTTACTGTCCAGGGTGCAGTTGAGATGGCAGACTATCAGAAGAGACTTTGAAAACCTTACAAACAAAATGCAGGCTTCGTTTTTCCTCCAGAGTTAAACTTTTGGGAAAGTGAGTTTCAAAGGATGAAACAAGTGTATCGCATACTGTCACTACTGTTACCACATAAAGGTGCTTTAAACATTCTGCTGCAAAATTTTACCCAAAAATGTAATTACAGGACCACATATCATGAATTTTAGTTCGAGTCACCTCAAAGTTAATACCTGTTTGGAACATAATACAAAATGTGAATCAAGCAAATAAAATCCCTGCAAAGAATACCAATTAGGCAAATTTCAAATTGACTACTACTTATCAAAAGGCCTCTAGAGCTACTCCCCAGAGGGGATTTCTTTAACTTACTTTTTGAAATGATTTATTTTTACTTAACTCATACTGCCCGGAACTTAGTTACCCAACTTCTAAATGAAATTTAAAAAGCACAACAGGGGCCCCCAGCAACCGAGTGTATGAGTATTACGGGAAAGTGAGAGCTTTCAAAGCTTCAAAACTGCCGCAGCCTCTCAATTGCATGGTTCCTTCTGCCTTAGTAGATTCTGGGAGAGGATGAGGTGAGATCACCTCAGGTACCACCATTTATTTTTCTTATGTTTATTTGCTAATTTTCAAAATAGGATGTTGGAATTGTTCTGCAGGATTACATATAATTTTTTATTTTCAAATGTTGTCAGTCTCTTCCTCAATTTACTGAACCTCTCCGTAATAGTGATCACTTTTCCATAGATATAGATAAAGCACATTTGAAGTTTGTACATATTTGACAGACTCTGCACTTACCACTATCTTGTGTAACACCAACAGACCAAGACTACTTTTAAAACTTCAAGAGATTTTACATGTAATGGAAACTCCTTTGGAAGTAATTAAGGTAAATCTAGACTGCTGATTAGCAATGAGTTTCCAACAGTTTTATTCCAAACTTCACAGTCCTCAAGTATTCCAAGTAACTTACATTATACACCACAAAATATTTTGGTTTCATTTCCTGTATTTCTTAATCTTTCGGTAGGTCCTAGAGGAGAAAAAGGAAAAATAACACACCCATATTAATTATTTTCTTTTCTCTTATAGTCTCTTGATTTTCAAAATAAACGCTGATAACTAGAAGTAGGTTTTATTTGTATTTTATTCATGACTTATGCTATAATTTATTTATCCTATATTTATCATTCTCATTAACAACCTGTTTTTGAATTGTCAATTTTTTTGGCTGACTAATCTTCACTTAATCTTTTTAAAATTATAAAACAGAAATTTATATTATTATGATTAAGGTTGGACTTCCGTGAAGATGGCAGAGCAGTGAGAAGCAGAGGTAAAGCCTCGCCGAGATTTGTAGTCCAGACACTTGAATGTAGCAATTTAGGAAAGAGAAGAAGGAGGGAAGCATGTTCCCAGAACCCGGCAGGGATCTGAAACAAGGGTCAAAGCCCACAGGGAAAGCAAAAGGAGAGACCAGCACAGAAGAAGGTGACGAACAGACAGCGCTTTCTCCCAGAGCTCTGGCTCACAGCCCTGATTTGTGGCCCCAGGTCACGGTCCCAGTTTGCAGCCCCAGTGCATGGAACGAGTGATGCAGTTTGAGCCTGCAGATGCATGGTGACTACTAGTGACCCCGGAGACCTCCACGGAAAGACACACAAACAGAGCAGAGCAGTGGACATGGCAGACTGCAGTGGCTGGTGAGTTACCTGAGTCATCTGATTTCTGATGGCCCCCCAGGAGCGGGTGGCAAAGCTCATTGCCATCTTGAAAAGGGTTCAAGCTCAGACTCAGGAAAGCTGCTAGCTGCTTTCGGTGTTGGGGCAAAGGGGGGTGCAAAGCAGAGTTCAAACTTGAGTTTGCAGGAGGGAAAGGAGCCAAGTTCAAACTGGCAGGGAACTGAGTCCAAGCCAGTGGGGGACACACAGTGTGTCTCCAGCTGAACAAATTGGGTTCCAAACCCACAGCCAGTGATCCGGCTGAACTTCAGTGGAACTGGTGAAGCCTTGCTATTGAACCCAACTGGGCACACTCACTACCCTGCCAAAATCTACTGCTGGGATTAATCAATAAGAACCTGGGCCTGCCTACTCAAGCCTGGAAGCAGACATTTCTTTTTATTTATTTATTTTTTTTCTTTTTTTTTTTTTTGTACTTTTTCCCTCTCTGCTCTTCTTTTTCTTGTTTTTTTTTTTTCTTGTTTTTATAGGAAAGTGAATTTCTAGTTTTTTCCTCTTATTGTTTTGTCCCATCATTTTTTTCTTCCTTCTCTCTTTGTCTCCTATTTTCTTTACTAGTTCCCCAAAGTTTGTATAAGTTTCCCCTGTCTTCCAGCCTTGCTTCTCATCTCTTTCTCTTCTATTTCTCTATTCTTTCCTCCTAATCTCTTTTGAACTGTCTCCCCTGAGAGTAAAATTGCTGTATTAAGGGCATATTTACTATATGAAAGTTTCTGGTTTATTTTGGATATTGTTATACAACCACAAATCTAGTTCATATAGTTAAAGGTGCCAGATCGATAGTTACCACAGTTTGTCATTTTCTAGGCTGTGTTTGGTGCTATTTTTGTGGCTGATTGTACTACTTTAGCCAAGGTGACAGAATTGTTCTACTCATGCCAAGACTGAGATTGGCAGAGGGACACAACACTGTAGGCCGTGCTGAAAGATCTAGGGGCTGCCAAATAGACAGCAACTTCTCAGCCCCAATAAATGGAAGAGGTAAGATCTTGCAACAGACTCAAACATGAAAACCAGCTACACCTGTAAGAATCTCTGAGGAAGTGGTCATTGCCAAAGGGTTCTCAAAACTAACAAAAAAGTAACTTGCCACAGGAAATTCATAAACATCAACCCAGGAACTAAATTAAAGAAGAAAAAACAGAAAATGAGAAGACACACAAACAAGATGCAACCCCAGGCCTACCTCTAAATTGAGGCAAAAATGATTACAGTTGCCCTTAATGCTAATATTAAATTAGTATATATCTTTTTATAGGCCATATATATTTGTTTGAATTATTTATACCCATCTAAAATTATGTTTTATTTTGTCTTATTTTTAAAAATTAAATATAATTTTAACTGATACAGAAACAACATAAAAATGTAAATATTAATGGGTCACCACGTAATGCTTGCATACATGTGTAATGCTTAAATAACCCTAAACATATCGTTCTTCTTAAACGTTTATTATTTCTTTATAATAAAACGTTTCAAAATCTTTTCTTCTGGATTTTTCAAAGTATAGTACATTATTGCTCTCTGTATTCACGCTACAGTTCAGCAGCACACCTGGACTTCTTGTTCCTGACTGTAACTCATACCCACTTGTCCCCCTATCTTTCTCCCTGCCACTCTTCCCACCCCATGTAACCAACATTCTGTGCTCAATTTCTTTTTCATTATTTTTTATTTTGCAACTTCTATGATATGGGTTATTTTAGATTTCATATATGAGTGAGATCACAAGGCATTTTCTTCTTGTGTTTGGCTTATTACACCTAACATAACAATCTCCAGTTCTAACTGTGTTGTCAAAAGTGACCAAGACTTCAATCTTTCTTATGGGAGAATGGTAGTCCTTTGTGACCATGTACCGTATTTTCTCTATCCATTTATCAGTCAGGAGACTCTTGGGTTATTTCCACTTCTTGGCTATTGTAATGTGTGCTTTGATGGACATGGAAGTGCAGAAATTTCTCCAGAATATTGACCTCATTTCCTTGAAATATATTTCCAAGAGCATTTTGCTAGGTCATGTGGTAGTTTCATTTTTAATTTTTTGGAAAAGCCTTCATACTGTTCCCCATAATAGCTGTACTCGTTCACATTCCCACCAGTAGCACTTAAGTGTACCACATTCCTGACAGCGCTTGTTTTGTTTTGTCTCTAGTCTTTTTTCATGATAACCATTCTTGTTACAGTAGTGTGATATCTCACTGAGGTTGTGGTTTTTGCTTCTCTGATGATTAGTGGTGTTCAGCATTTTCCACATACCCACTGGCCATTCCTATGGCTACCCTTATGAAATGTTTATATGGTACTAGTGCCCATTTTAAAATTGAATTATTTTGCTATTGAATTGCTTGAGTTTCTCATATGTTTTGGATATCAACCCTTTATCAGATATATAATTAGGTTCTAGTTCCTCCCATCTATATGCTGTTTCTTCAAATCTGTTTATTGTTTCTTTTACTGAGCAGAATTTTTTTTTTTTTTAGTTTGCTGTAATCACATTTTTCCGTTATTGTTTTTGTTTCTTGTGCTATTGGGGTCCTGTTTAAGAACATTCTGCTCATTCTCATGTCCTAAATCATGTTTTCTTCTAGCAATTTCATAACTTGCTGTATTACATTTAAGCATTTAATCCATTTTGAATTGATTTTTGTAACTGGTGAGAGATATGACTAGTTCATTCTTCGGCATGTAAATATTCAATTTTCTAGTTCTTTGCATAGTTCCTTGAAGAATGTCATTGGCATTTTCATAGGGATTGCATTGAACCTGTAGTTTGCCTTGGGTACTATGGTCATTTAGCACTTGATTCTTTCTTACTACAAACTCAGGATATCTTTCCATTTTTGGTATCTTGTCCAATTTCTTTTTTTTTTTTAATTTTCTTTTTTTAAATTTTTTTTTTAAATTTTTACCAAGAACATGTATTGGTACATTACATATATATAAAATGATCATAATCAACATGGTTACTTTGTACCTGTACATGATGTATCTTGGCTTTCCTCCCTCTTCCCCTCCCCTCCCCTCCATTCACCCACCCCTCTCTATTTGCAACAAGTTTACTTACATTTTTCCATTTTTTTCCCTTTCATCTTACTTTTCTTTTAACCTCCTTCTTTATACCCCTTTTCCCTATCTAGTTCTCCTTTCTTTTGAATACTATCTCTTTTTTTAACATAATATTTATTCTGGTCAATATTTTAAAAACTTACCTATGTAATTCCACTGCCTATAAAAGAAAAAAATACTTAGCAAGTTAGTGTAGTTTTACTTCTTCTGACCCCAATTTCCTTTTTTTAAGAAAGAAAAACAGGAGTCACCTAATTATATATCAGTTTTACTTATTGATGCACAATCTGTTAGGTGTTTAATACTAAAGAATTTCACATTATTTTCTTTGGGGAAAGATGCCTAACAGTGTTTACGACTTGCTACCTGTTCAATCATTGTGGCATGAGTGATCAATTGATAACTTACAAGTCAATGTTTTAGATAATGTACTACATGTACCTATTCAAGTAAATTAGTTCACTTCATTATTAAGTTTTCATTTTATTTGCTTATCCTTAAATTTTGGATTTTCATGAATCTAAAATTTTTTTTTCCACTTGAGGATACAAAAATAGAAATGGAGGTGAGGATGTGAGAAGTTGAGAAGTCAAAGAGAGAAAAAAAAATGTAAAGAACCAAAAGAAAGAGAGAGTACTCCAATGGATGAAAAAGAGGAAGGAAGATAAGGAGAACTAGTTCTTGTAATTTGGAAAATTGAGCAGAGAATTAGGAGAGATGGTATAAACAAGTGTTTTAGGAAAAGATTAGATTTCATGGCAGATTGTATTTTTCAAAAATGCTTAGTTATTCTTGTCTTTTTTGTAGCTCCCATGAAGACTTATATTGTTTTCTCTCTCCTTGAAATAGAGCAGGCTTTTGTGACCACATCAATGAATAAAATGTAGCATGAGTAACACTGTGTGACTTGTAATGCCAGGCTGAAAAAGATGATTTATCTTGCCTGGCTTTCATCAGGAGTCCTGGGCCAACAAGTAAGAAGTTAGGATAACCCTAAAACCATCATCCTATAGTTGACGCAGAGAAAAAGAAGGCGATATCTAAGAGATCTCAGCCTTTTCTGACCCCAGGAAACAGACAAGTTAGTATGGAACTTTTAAATGAAGCCTGCCCAGCTGAAACCAAGTGGAGTAGAAATGTGTTTTCTCCATATATTAGCTCCCAACTTGCAGATTGAGTAAAATGAATGGTGTATTTCATGTAATTAAGTTTAAAGGTGTCATGTCATGTAGAAATTGATAAAAGAAATAGATACCCATAATGAGATGTTTCTCTGACAAAAATCAGAAAATACACTAGAATGGCTTTAGAAAGGAGGAAGGTAGACGCTGGCAGGAGATTAAGATACGTGTTTTTAAAAACACAAAGTGCCACAAGATGTGACCAACAGAAGGCTAATGGCCCTCACAATGACCACCAGTAAAGGTTTAAAGGAAAATGAGAAAAATATAATCAGGAACCCAGAAAAAACACCTGCAGTGGCAGAGACGTTAGCAACACCGTCACCCAAGGAAATGTGGCAAACACACCACGAGAACTAGATTATCTGTCTAGCTAAAGAGATTTCTAATTGGAGTAGTGATCAATATTGTATTTTTCCCCAAGTGTCTGAGGGTAAAATATGAGACAATAGCAGGTAAATTGCAGGAAAAATTCTTAAATATGAAGAAATCCATACTAGCCACAATTGAAAACAAAAGTTTTTATCATTCCCAAATTCTCCAGAGAGCAAAAAGATCAAATCTAGGAAGCTGTCAGAATACTATGATGTAAATATGAATTTAAAACCATCACTGCAAAGCCTTTTGCTAAAACCTCAGAAAGATTTAAAATGGCACTTCAAGAAGAATAAAGTTCCTCTCAGGATTTTAAGTATGCTTCACACTATTCCTTCTTAAATAACATGTTTTTTGGAATTTTGAGTGACTTTCTGTATATGGGTCAATGTTGACCTCATGGTGAAATTGGATATGGTTTTTTCCAACTTGGTATTTGACCACAATTGTATAAAGAATCAAATTTGTGAACCAAGGGGCCACCATATATATATATACATACATATATATATATATATATGTATGTATATATATATATGTGCCAATATATAAAGCTATGCATCAATAATATACTGCATATATCTATATATACCTACATATATACTTATATATATCAATACCTCTATATACCAATACCTATAATTTTATAAATAGATATATAATTATGCAAAGGAATTTATTAGATAAGCTCACTAGATGAAAGCTTGGAGAGCCCACAATGGCCTTCTATACTCTGGAAAGCCAGAGGATCCAATAGTTGCTCAATCCAAGAAGCTGAATGCTGCAGAACGAGAGAGATCAAGGAATCGGTGCCAGTCTGAGCCTGAAAACCTGGAAGGCCTCTGGAGACTTACTAGTGTGCCTTGAGTTCAGAGCTGAAGGAATCTGATGTCCACAGACAATGGCAGTAGCAAAGACTCATCCACTCAAGCAGATCGGCACTTTTCGAATGTAGGTGTACTTACTCTTTCTTCCCTTTGCTTCCTTTCCCCTTTCACTCCATCCGAACTGTAAATCTGTTGGATGGCACCACTCGGATCAGGGTGGGTCTTCCCTGCTTGCTCTGCTGGCCTGCGAACCAATCGTGTCTGGAAACACCCTATAGACACACCCAGAATTGTACTTTTATAATCCGTAAGGCACTTTATCCCATCGAAATGACAGTCACTCTTGCCTTACAGCAGCCTTACAAGGCCATTGCTGGCAAGAGCCCATCCCAAAGAAATGAGTGTGCAGCTATTATCTATGGGAGCAAGCTCCAGCGAGATTCATTTAAATTCCACACGGATTTTAAGAGAATCTACTATTGGACACTCTCAATTTAGAGTAAAAGAGGCAAGATACAGATTGAAAAGTCTTTGGAACACTGGGTGAAAAGCAGACTGAGGAAACTACTTAACTATTGTGGAAAATTATGATGAACCAAATGCTGGAAATCAGAAATCAAGATGGGAATGACTGAGTGAGTAGAAGAGAAAACCTTCCTCACTTTAGGGCAAGGAGTTAAGTCTAGAGTGATAAAGATGCTTGGAGTCCCAATAATGCTGGTACTCATGGGGTGAACTGACCTTTCGGGTGGTGGAGTTAATCTTTTACTTGGTAAGCAGGATAAGCTGCCACTGGCTTCTTGGGCTTGGGTGTGATTCCAGTGCAAACACCTAAGACTTTCTTTACTCTGTTAGATGTTTGATCACTGATCAGATATAATTACAACCTCTATTTCCTAGTATTCTGTTAAGAAAAGTAATATGTATTTCATGGAATTACTTTGATAGTTAAGTGAAATAATGTGGATACTGTGAAATACTGTGAAATAGTGTGAATACATTGTTTCAATTGAGACCTTCTCCTTTAAGGGGTATTAAAATAAATTCTGTCAATGAGTTAAATGTAACAAAACCATAAGTTATTCAGGAGAAAGTATAGGTTTTTTTCCTAATCTTGGGTTTAATAATTGTCTGTGTGCAAAGATGAAGGCACTATTATTATTAATGATAATAGTGATATTAAAGAGTAATATTAATTTGAATTACACCAAATTATAAAAATTAAACATTTGATTTTAAAAATACAAAAAAGAAGCTGGGCATGATTGTGTCACTGCAAATTGCAGCTCTGGGAGGATGAGGCAGGAGAGATTTAGCAAGACCCTGTCTCAAAATAAAAAATAAAAAAGGGCCGTGAGAGTAGTTCAATACAAAGGCCCTTGGTTCTCTCCCACAAATACTAATGACAATAATAATTATAAATAAAAAATTAAAAAGAAAAACAAAAATAGAAAACATACCAACAATAAAATGGGTAAGGTTTATATATTTAAGTAAAATCGATCTGAATATTAAATGAAATATAAAAAAGTTCAATTTAGTGAAAAAGAAATGAACATGGAAATGCTCCCATTGTGTACATATTGGAAAATCCCAGGGTTGGATATACTATGATGACGTTACAGCTTTCCTACATTGAGAATTGGAGAAATTGGTGAAAACTTTCTAGAATCTAGAGAATGTTTGATAATATGTAAGAAAAGTTGCAAAATAGCACACTAATTGATTAAACATCCCACTTAAAAGAATATATTCTAAGGGAATAATAAGAAACATAAAAAAAGGGGGCTGGGGATTTAGCTCAGTGATTAGAGTGCTTGCCTTGCAAGCACAAGGGCCTGAGTTCGATCCCCGGCACCACAAAAAAAAAAAAAAAAAAAAAAAAAAAAAAAAAAAAAAAAAAAAAAAAAAAAAAAAAAAAAAAAAAAAAAAAAAAAAAAAAAAAAAGAAACATAAAAAAGGACTAGTATACAGGGTTTTATAATGGTTTAAATTATAAATAGTTCAACAGTACAAATTAACAATAGCACAGTGGTTTAGATATGATGTCTATACATTATGCTGCCTTTAAAAACTGTCATGACTGAATGTACTAATAAGCAACAAATTCCTGAAAGACAGAATAAAGCCCAAAAGGCGGAAAAGTAGGACAGCATTCCAAAATATGCATGAAAGAAGGACAGAGATAAAATGTAACAGTATTAATCTTTCTTGTGTGTGTGTGCTGGGTATTGAACTCAGGCCCTTGTGCTTGCAAGGTGAGCACTCTAAACACTGAGCTAAATCCTCAGCTAAAATGTAACAAAATAATTGAGTGAGTGATGTATTTTCATTTTCTTAATTTTCTCTATATTATAAACATTTACAAAGATTTTTATATTCATTGTAAATGAAGAAAAGGTTTAAATATTAGACTCAAAAACATGCTGAAATAAAACATTCAAGATAAAAATTTTACATTTTCCCCAGCAAACACTTGATTTAGAGATTAAATTGTTATTTAGTGAATTGAAACTTGCTCAGCTGTGATAATTGAGAGTATGACTCTAGCATCCCAAGTCAAATTACAATTCGAGGGACTTGACTTGAATAAGAAATAAAAAAGACATTCAGCTTATAGATTTCCACTAGTACTACGAGAGCTGACTTTTAGTAAAAAGGAGTATCTCAAAACTGCTGAACTAAAAGGTTACCCGAGTAGAAGTCAGGGATTGAGAACATTAATTTTGTTCCAGTTGCTGAGACAACCATTTTTTTTCACTATATGCTCAGATGCGGGCTCAGGTGTAGCCGTTCTTTTAGGATGCCTGCCCTGCTCACCTACCCCACCCACCCCCGAACCCCTGGAGAGAGGAACAGACCAAGTCAAAACCACAGAAATGGCAAATAACAGCACGTATATTTAACTGTTATTTTAACAAATAGCAATGTAGCAGAATAGTGACATCTACCATCAAGTCAATATTAAATAAAAGTATACTGCATTTTAGGTACATAAAATAGAAACTTTAATTTTACACACACACACATATACAGTTATCTGTATGGAAAATCAATTTCTCAAATACATTTTAAACTAAATTATTATTTAAAATACACATGTCTTAAATTTGTAAAATGGCTTTTAAGTGAGCATTAATTTAAAATGTTTCAAATATTTTTATACCTCATGACCAACAAATAAAAACATGTAATTAAAACTTTTAGAAATTTGAAGCCAAACATTTACTCTTATGATATGGCCTGAATTACATCAAAGCGCAATTTCCCACTGTAAATATTCTCTTTTATGCTTCCGAAATATACATTTCTAGGCAGAAATGTGTAATTTTTACTGTCTCACTTATGAGATTTTTTGTGTGTGTAAGATTTCCAAGACATTATTGAATGAATAGAAAAATATATTTGTGAATAAATACTTCACTTTGATGTGAGTTAGATTTAATCAAATGTTATTTTGGCTCTCTTTTATTGGAATTACTAGTGATTCAGATCAGGCTTTAGCCTTATTGGCATTTCTAGGAGCCCAACAGTCAGCACCTTCTTATTTATCCAAGTTTATCCAAAAGGGAGTGATAAAGCAATTAGAGATCTTTCTTATGTATATAGCTAACCATGGAGAATGAGGGTTATATCTGTAGGAAAATGAAATATCTAATATCATACCCTAGAATCAAATATATGTACCTATCCAAAGACAGAGTTAGTCCAGGGATGATCCTGCCCTATCTGAAATAAATCACTTGGAAGAGCAGAGGTAAATTTACACCGTGGGCAACTTGCTCAGCTTTCCAAATCTCTCGATCAGGAAAGTTCTTTCTACCACAAGATGGGAAGTAAATGGTGGGGAGCAGGGGAGATGAACCAGTGATGTTAGACTAGTGGAGTCTGTTCCCGGGCCAAAAACATTAGACGTGAACAGAGCAGTTTTCTCTTTTTGGTTGAATAAACCTGTGAATATTCTTTGTCCTTTCTATGCGTTATTCATATTATAGAAATAAGAATAGTTCCAATTATCTTTCATACAATTAACTAAAGTTGTAAAACATTACTTAATATTGATATATTTAAAAGCTTCTGTTTTATCATAACTACTACTACTAATGAATGATTAAAAGCATTAAGTAAATTACTGTGATTACAGAGGTTTTACCTACCTGTTCAAAGAATTTAATAGCATATGTTTCAAATAACTCATAGAAATATAATACATAATCTATATCTATTTATCACAGACAATAAAACAAAACTGATTCTTCAGTGTGTTTCATTAAAATTAGATTGGGTGACATGGTCACAAAATATGTTACATGCTTATATTTAAAAAAACTATTACAGAAAAAGACACTGCAATTAATCTCTTCTACCACCACCCCCAACTTGGAACACACTTCTTTCTTTGCCACTTTCTGAAGCAGCTTTAAAAATCTTCTTTTGTAAGTGTCTTTATTTGTGCTATTCTTGCTGCCTCAATGTGCTGAATTAATTCAAAACATTTACAGCAAATTCTCTCAAACAAAAATATTACAGTGTGTTCTCATCCACCTCATATTCACCAGATCTGGAACCATGTAACTTTTAGCTCTTCCCCAAAGTCAAAGTGACCATGAAAACTAAACATTGAGAATTGATTTGGGACATCACGGTAGACAGACAACACAACTAAAGACACTCATGAGAAAAAAAGTCCATAACTGCTGCCGAAAATGTCAAGAAAGAAGCAAGAATAATGGCATAAGTGTGCTCAAAATAAGGGAGAGTATTCTAAGAGTGAGTAATGATGATGTGTCTTTTGCCGTATTAATTTTCAAGTTTTAATCGTTCACTGTATTTTGTGATCACATCTTCTTGTGTGCATGTGCCTGTGCATGTGCGTGTGTATGTGTGTGTGTGTATGTGTGTGTAGATTAACAAACTGGTCATAGTGGAGCATGCCTGTAATCTCAGCAATCTGGGAGGCTAAAGCAGGAGGATTGTTAAGTCTGAGACCAGCCTGTGCAATTCAGCCAATTAGTGAAACCCTGTGTCAAAATAAAACACACACACAAAAGTCTGGAGTTGCAGCTCAGTGGATAGAGCCCGGGTTCAGTCTTTAGTACCAGCAGAAAAAAAGTGATTTCAGCTGAAGTAGAAAAATATAGTATACAAAGGGTCTTTATAAAATGAAGTCCCAAGACTGTGAAATATTCTGTTACTGATAGAGATGGTCTGCTGTAACTGTGCTGATTTTACTACACATTCAACTAAACATCTGTTACTGAAAGGTAAATGGGAAAACAGAAAGATTCATAAAGATATTTTTGTGGTTAAATAGAAGGTTAAAGATTGATAAAATAGAAGTATGAATGAAAATAGCAAAATGATGATACTGAGGGGATTTTTATGCAACAATTGTGAAGAAGTCTAGATCCTTTATGAAATGAATAGTGTATATTGACCTCCTAGAACCCATGAACTCTGTTTTCTGAGAGTTTCTTTTTCATCCTCTCTTTTTGCTGTACCATGTGTTCATCAGCATTGATTTAACACAACATCATCTAAGGGACATGATAAGTTGGTGTTTATGTCTGTCAAGGGACCAAGAAGATGAAAAGTAGGCATCACCAAAAGATGTAATTTTAGGTCGATGATACTCCCACATTTTTCTTAATTATTTTTGACATTTTATCTATTTCACCATGAGCTTCCTTGGAGGATACGGATGAAGAAAAAAATGTTCTTCGTGACTCAGAAGAAGAAATACATCTTCTCTTAATAAATCCCACCTGAAATCATATAGGGCAAGGAAAGAAGGAATAACAGTTAACATTTATCATTTGGACTGTTTGATTTGCTAAACTCTTCTAGGAACCTGAGAGATAGTTTCTTTTCTCCATGAAAGAGATTTGAGATAAAATGTGAAAGTCTGAGAAAAAGACTTTTGGATAACTACACGATGGTCCATTCAACAGAAAATTGAAACGTAAAAGCTACACATTCTGCCTGTACTCATCCTAAACTCTCCTGTTAAAGAGTCTGATATCTGGCACACCATTGGTATTCAGTAACTGTGTCTCCAAATACACTTACTATTGTATCACCGAACACTACTAGTGTATCTCCAAATACTCTAGTATTGAGGTACAACCACAGCCCGATCAGGGAACTATTAAGAGGCAAAGGCAAAAATATATATCTCATAGATGGTCTGTGTTTGTATTTCACATTGCATTTGAATTAAGATACCATGACTCTTTCCGGAAGTGAATGTGTGAAAGCAAAACATCAAACACAAATCATACATGGAGCTCTAAAGGAGGCTGTCTTCCACATATCATAGCAGTATGTGCCTAGTGTGAGAATTACATTTTGGGATATGCCATAAATGATACTGTTGAAACCAGATTTTAAAAATTAAATGTGTGAAGGGAATATTAACTTTTTTTATGTATTGGCATAAGACCCAGGGCCATGTGCTTGCTAGGCAAGTACTCTACTATTGAACCACAACCACAGACCAATCAAGTAAATATAAAGAGGCAAAGACAAAAATATATAACTTGTAGATGGTCTGTGTTTGTTTTCCTCCACTTGAGAGGGTATGAAAGGAGAAATAGCCTCTTCAAAGGTGGCCCCAGTGAACTGTGCCTCTATGTATTAGTACTTTTTGTAGTTCCTTCTTACACTGAACCTGGGCAGGCCTGAAAAAATCAATACAACGAAGCAGAAGTGACTCTGAACTTTTAAATTCGGGCCGTATGAAGCTTATCAGCTTCCTCCTTGTTCTCTTAGAAGAACTCTTGGAGAAGCCAGCCACTATGCAAGAAGACTGACTATTCTGAGACTGTCCAAGTTAGCCCAGTGGAAAAACTGTACCGAGATGTGTGCATCTTGTCTCCCACCATTCTAGCCTTCTAGCTGAGGCATCGGACAAGTGGCTAAAAAGCCGCGCAGCTCAGAAACGCAGCCCAGTTGAGTCTTCGGATCATCCCATTCCCAGCTACCATCTGCCTGTTAACAATAAGAGACCCTAAACAAGAACCGTATACCTGAGCTCATTCAATTTATACAAATAATTTTGGGGCATGCTAAATAACAATGGAAGTAAGAACAATTTCTCATGAAGCCCTCAGACTGTAGTAGAGTTCAAACATTTTCACAGATTGTCATTTGTTTAGTAGAACCACATTTAAAATATTGAATTAAATCAAATACGTGGATAGTCATTGTTATGCTTAGAATTCATCATAAAACTTTCTGCTGGGACTTGGAATGGGGAGGGTGAATTTTTTTTTTTTTTTTTGTGGTGCCGGGGATCGAACTCAGGGCCTTGTGCTTGCAAGGCAAGCACTCTAATCACTGAGCTAGATCCCCAGCGGGGAGGGTGAATGTTAAAGAGAGAGTTCAAGGAATTTCAATTGCCAGGAACGAAAATATATTCCTAAGTGTGTTCATCAGGTCCAACAGTACACAGAGGTAAGTAGATCAGCAGCCTTACACAGCAATAGGGTTCAGCAAATTTAGATGTGACTCAGAAAGTTCCTATAATTCTATTTAAAGTTCTATTTAATATATAAACTGGTATTCGACCTTAATTTTAAGTATTTCCTTATATATGTTTAGATTTTAATTTGTTCTGAGGTTTTCAATTAATATGATCTGATTGTACAGGTTTACATTAAGAATAGGAATATTGAATATGTTTTTTTTTTTTTCTAGTATGTGTTTGGGAACACAGATAAACTGAGACATAAAAATTTTCCCTGCTCTGTCAGGTTGCATAAAGCAAAGATCAAAATGATATGATACATATGAACACATATTGTACTATTTTTTTTCTTTGTTTAGAGGCCAAGAGTAAAAGGATTAAAAGTAGAGTCAGGAACATTTTGAACCAAACAAGAAGAAAAGAATAACTTATTGGTGTGTATATTTTTCATACTGACTGATCTTATTAACTGACTCCTTAAAACATGTATTTGTTCAAATTTAATTGAGTGCCTCTTACTCATTAGATGCAGAGTGCGGGGCGGGGGGGTGTAACCCTAAAGAAGACAGAGGGAGACCTTGTCCTCCAGAAGCTGGAGAGAAAGGACAAAGAAATAGACAAATACACAGAAAGACACCTCAGATCTTTAAGAAGTCAGATACTCTGGAGTGTTAGACATTCTAGGTAATCCTCACATTCCTGTTGATAATGTAATCCTGGGAACATATTCCATATCACTTAAGTTATGAAAGTAATTCATTCCTAGAAACAATGTATGTATGTACACTTGGACCCAAAATATACATATGCATATACACATATAATATATACCCATCATTCCATGTGACACATTAGATTAATGAATACTATCACACCCTTGCTAAGGCTTGACTTTTGGTTTGGATCCAAACTGTAGCTTAACTTCACCAACCCAAATCAATATCAAAAGGTGAGTTTTGTCAATCATTTCTAACAAGCAGATTGACTTCATACGACTTTAATAGTAAAGCCTATAGATAATTTTATAAAATACTTGGCTTGGTTCGCTATTTTAATTTCTTTCATAGCCAGTGCTTGCTCTTACAAGTCCTGATGTTTTCTCTAAACAGTTGAAATTTTCTCTGTGTGTCTCTCAATGGTCCCATACACTCTGACTGACCCTAAACAATGTTACTATTTTCATCTTTAAATAAAATTCTTATCCTGTTTTTTTTCTTCAGTAAAACTATCACCGAGTCTCCAATCTCATAGCCATAAAGCCTCAAGTCTTCCTTAAGTTTTTGCCCTTATGTCGTATCAGTTGCTAGTTCCCAGTCACAGATACCCTGTTACTTTAATTTGTGTGGTTCTTTCTGTGCCTACTTCTATCTCTTAAATTCTGGATTCATAATCATTCATCTTCACTCAGCCTTCTCCTCTGGTGTCACACTCAACTATCTTTACATGTTCTACCATTTCTTTCTCAAATGCAATCATCGGCTTCAACATACTAGATTATGAATTCATTATGTTTATTGTGAATCGGACTTCTTTTCTTGGTAGAATAAAAGTTCTATAAGAGCAGAAATTTTGAAGTATTTCAAACAACTATGACACCATTACTTAGCATATTAGACCTTATAAAGAAAGATTCATTGAATGAGCAGAAATTATTGCAGTTTTATCATAGTACTTTCTGTATGAATCTAAAAATATATATTTGGTCATAGTCTTTTTTTCATTTTTATGTCTCACACCTACAAAAATGATTTGTGCCCATCATGCAGTCGAGATGTTTGCTTGCAACTAAAACTACATAGACTTCTGGTTTGCAGACCTGAAAAAGAGCAAACAGGTATCTATTTCCTCATTTAACTCTTTGTGTGTGTGTGTGTGTGTGTGTGTGTGTGTGTGTGTGTGTGTGTGCGCTGGGGATCGAACTCAAGGCCTTGTGCTTTTGAGGCAAGCACTTTAACCACTGAGCTAAACCCCCAGGCCCCCTCATTTAATTCTTGAGTAGAAGGTATCATTACAAATAATAGATCAGGACCACCTCGCTGCCTGAAAGGATTTTTTTTAAATTTATCTTAGCAGATCTCAATTTCTCCCACAAATCTTATGTTTTCCTGGCAGGTTTTTAATTTAGCTATGATTTTCTGACACTCTAGTCTCAGTTCTTGGAATTGCATTTTCTTAAATCTTTCTCTTTATTGTTTCTTATATTGTGTTGGTCTTTGCAAACCATTTGACCATACACAGTGAGGTAATAAAAAAACTTAATGGTTTCAGTAATTGGCCAAATAAGGAGACACTGCTCTAAGAGAAAAAACTCATTAAAATTTGTAACTCAAAAACCAAAGAATGCCTACTTAGCTATCTTCCCAATTTTCATAAAGTTATTTTAGTAATTATAAGTGCAAAATCCTGGAGGATTTAAAATGATTGGAAAAGGAAGGACCAGAGCCACCGTATATGGAAGGGATGCTTTTCCATCCCTATGTAGGGTGGGAAAAATGTGATTCATTTCATGGGGTTAAACTAATTCTAAGTCCAACAGTGGAGCAATAGGATTTGTTCTAGGATCCAATTTCTAGGTATGATTTTTGACTTATCAGGGTGACGTAACATAGCATGAAACTGGTACAGAAACATTGGTACAAAAGAGTTGAATCACAAAGTATCTTTCACTGACAAGTTAACGTCATTTATATGCTGGTAATAATGCTATAGCATTCAAATGTTATAAAGATGGAGAAATGTATTCCTGTGACTGAAGAGCTATAGTGGGGGAGGGATATGTAAACAAAAAATCCCAAGTTCACAGTCAGGAGCTACAGTAGAGGATTAAAAGGCCATGGCTCAAGGTATACACTATCACCATGAAATAAAACATGCTGATATCCTGACATGACAGGAAGTGACTTGTGTGGCCTTCCCGATGTATATTGCTCTTAGAGAAACTGCCTTCTATATGTAGATATTATGGCATGTTGCTTTGAGCACTTATTACACTTTCCATCAAAAAGCAATGTATGTTCATTACATAAACTTGAAAACCAGCAAAAATTAAATTGAATTACTCATATTCTTATTACTGTTATTCTATTGTGTAGATTTTTGAGCAGTTTTCTGTGACAGCCTTATTGATATGTAGTTAACATAGCATGCCATTTAGCTACCAAAAGCATGCAATTTAATGTTTCTTATGTTATTTTTATTTGATTCATATACTGAAGTATATCCACAAAGTTCTGTAAGCATTGCTGTGATCAATTTCAGAACCTTTTCATCACCGCAGAAATAAACCGGATGTCCCTTAGCATCCGTTCTCCATTTTCATCCAATTCCATAAGCCCTGGGCAACCCTCAATCTATTTTATGTATATATGGCCTTGCCTATTCTGGACATTTCCCAAAAATGAAATTATAACATTTTCAAGCTTTCGTAACTGGCTTCTTTTCATTTAGCCTAACAGTGGAACACTAAGAGAGAATAAATCTTCAGAACTCGAAGTTTCTGTATGTTATAGAATGTATCGGTATGCTCTTCATTCTGGTTGCTGAGTAGTATTCCATTGGTTTTGGTCTGGACATGCCATATGGTTCTTATTCATTCCTTAGTTGATTGATATTCCTCAGTTGTAGGTCAACTTTAAATCACTTTATTTAAATCGACTTTACTCACCTGGACTTTGTATGCAATAACCTTTATTTGCCACTTTGATGGCTAACTTTGTTTCCTTGTAAATGAGGGTCTCTTTCTTGGCTCCTTATTCTCTTTGTTACATTTTTCTCCCCTTGAAGCCATCTCATACTGTTAATTCTGCACTTGCATAAGAATTGTGACTATCCAGTACAGCAAGTCATTTTCCTCTTCACTTTTTTCAATGACAGTAGTGGTTTTAGTCTTGGTATTTTATGTGCATTTGTGTTATTAATTTATACACAAAGTCAAAACTACTGCCATTTCAGTGAACATAGGAAGGACAGACATTTCTAAATTATAAGTCTTCTAAACTGAGAAGATGCTAATTTTTGTCTAGTGTGTATTCTTTAATTTTATATTTATATCATTTATTCAATATAAGTTGAATTCATCTTTTGCTGCAGTATTTATAGGTCTTTTATAATTTGAGTGCTACTTAAAAACTTTGTTATCTGTTTAGCTATCTTGTTGATGCTTCTGCACAGAAAAAAGAACAGTTGATTTTCATAATTTATTTTGTATCCAATGAAATATTAAAATCATTGATCACTTCTAATAATTTACTCGTAGACTCAGTTGGACTTTCCATGTATTCAAATATATGTTCTGAGAATAGCAATAGTTATATTTGTGCTTTTCCAGTTATTTCACATCTTCATCTTACATTATGCCACAGACCAGAACCTTTAAATTCAATGTTCATTGATCCCAGCACCCTCCAAATTCAGTGTTCATTAGAAGTTGTGACAATGGAGTTCCGCAAACTGTCTAAAAAGAAAAGTTTAAAATTTACATTAGGGTACAATATTTGCTACAAATATTGTGTGTGTGTGTGTGTGTGTGTATTTGTGTGCGTGTATGTGTACATACATAAATGCTTGTGTATGTAGGAATTAGTTCCATGTTTTGGAAAAGAGAATCTTAAAATAATTACTCAGAAATTCTCTTCAAGAAAGATTCATCCTGTTGGACATGTTACTCAAATGTATAGTACGTGCTTAGCATATGTGAGGCCATGGGTTCAATTCACAGTACTAAAAAAGATTAATTTTGTCTTCTCTATTTAATTATTTTAATTAGTTTATACTCAATATTTATTTTAAATTTTAATTATAATTCAATACAGTTATTTATTTTGTTGTTCAATTTATTCCAGTTTTGACCTTTTTAAACACTTTTAGATTGTTTTCTGTCTCTTATATATGTTCTCTTTCTAAAACATTGTGTACAACACAGTGTCCTGAAATATGTATATATTATAGAATGTCTAAATTGAGCTAATTAATATATGCATTAGCTTGATTACTTACTTTCTGGTTTTGGTGTTAAGAACACATAAGGTCTACTCTACTAATAATTTCAGGAAAACAAATATTATTAATGAGTGTCCCATGTTGTACAATAAATCTATTGAACTTATCTTTACTATCTTACTAAAATTGCTTATCCTTTCACCGACATCTCTGATTGCCTTTGGCAAACACCATTCTGCTCTCTACTTCTGTGATTTCAGACTTTTTAAGATTTGAACACTTCTTTACTTTCAGGCAAATCAAGATGTTCCAGAATAACAGATTCCTTGATTCACCCACAGAATCAGCCATCTCTCTAAGGAGACCTAATTCTCATTCTGGAAAAAGGTATTTAGAAATGAAGATCTGAATGCAGAATGTGCACATTGCTACTATTTTACTTTAGTTTCTTGTGTTTGTGTGTGTGTGTGTGCACGTGTGTGTGCATGTGTGTTTGTGTTAGTTATTGGGAATTGGACCCAGTACCTCATGCATGGTAGGCAAGTGCTCCACCACAGAGCTATATCCTCAAGCTTTTTAAATTTTATTTTGAGTGTGTTGGGGGTTTATTTTAAGTGGTAGATCACTTGCCTAGCAAGTGCAAGGCCCTGAGTTCGATCCCCAACACCACCCTCTCCCAAAAAAATTATTTTGAGAGAGAGTCTTGCTAAGTTACTCAGACTGGCCTTGAACTTGGGATCATCCTGCATCAGTCTCTTCAGTAGCCGGGATTACAACTTTGCACCACTATACTTGCCTAATTCATATTAGTTTTAATCTTGGGTGACAATCTTTGTCTTAGAAGTGGGGTATGTGTTTATTTCAATGTAATTGGTATTTTCAATGTATTTCAATGTTTACCTGAGTATTTGTGTTGTGTCTGTTTGACTTCTTTTGTTTCTTTCATTTCCTACATTATTTTCATTTGATTGGATGTCTTATTGTTTTACATCTCTTTATTAATATGTATAATATCTACTTAATATGGAATTTTGGTGTTCATGTGCTCAAAGAGTTTATTCTTAACATTGAAAGTCTATGGTTACCCAATTTCTGGACAATATAAAAATTTAGGACATTTTATTTCACTTTCTCCCAATTTATATGCTATTCTTGTAATTTGTTGTAACAGTCTCCATAATTTCTATGTTTTAAATAGTATTTCTGTTGCTATACACTGTCGGTTTGTATTTAAGTTTATCCTTATCTTTGTTCTTGTTTTTCAGTGTTAGGGTTTGAACTCAGGGCTGTGGGCATGCTAAGCTTGTTTTTTGTTCTTAATTCCTTTCTGCATATTTGAGTTGCATCTCTGGTGAGTCTTTGAGGTGAATCTCTGCTGATGATGAATATTTTCATGTTTTCTTTTTGGGAAAATGTCTTCACTTTGCACACATTTTTAAAGGATATATTCTGTGGAAATAGATCTCTGGGCAGGCACGTTTTTTCATTCAGGGCTTTAATTAGGTTTTACTATCTTCAGATATTTCTGTTGAGGAGTCAGCTGTAGAGATGTCTCTTCTCCCTTCCCCCAGCCACTTTAAATCTTGTCTTCTGTTACTGGTTTTCAAAACACTTAATATGATTGTTGAGAGGTGTGTGAATGTGTGCATGCGTGTGATCCCATTATAATTTATGAAGGTTTTTTTAAGCTGTGACTTGAAGTTTTTGGTCAATTGTTGGAAAATGTCCAACAATTATTATTTAAAATGTCTCATTAGTCTTCTTCCCGTCTATAGCCTCCTTTTCCCTCCCTCTACCTCCTCTCTCCTCTTCTGTCTCTCTGCCTATAGCCATATCTGTTTTTGTACTTGTACATGTATCTCTATTTATCCATATCTATATCTAAATCATATTTGCCTATTTCCCGCTCTCTTTTCATTCAGACTTCATTTTTTTTTAAATTGCTTCGGAAGGGGGTAGGCAAGCACTCTACCACTGAGATAAATCCCCAACCCTCCAGACTTCATTCATAATGTTTTCTTTCAATTCATCTTCAGGTTTTGGAATCTCTCTTCAATTATATACTAGCTACCAATAAAGCTTTTATCATATTAATAATATAATTTTCTATAATTTTTATACCTAAAATTTTGATTTTGTCCTTATTCATAGTTTTAAGTTTTCCAATATGATTTCCAATTTTTTTCATTTAAATATAGCCCATACATATTAAATTGAAGCTGTAGTATGCGTCTCTCTATTCCATTATTGTAACTATCTATGAATCTGGGGTTTTTGGACTCATTTTTCTTGATTTCCACTCATTCATTTTAATTCAATGTGTGTACAGTTCATTTTTATTTAAAGTCAGTCATTTTTATTAAATGTTGTTACAGTAACTGAAACTTCTAGATAGAATTTGCATTTGCTCCTGGTGAGACACTTGAGTAGGATGCTTGCAGTCACTGATAATTTAATTGCATCCCCCATTTGTGTTGTTTTAAAACTAAGACTTAGCACCTTCCAGGAAGAGTTTACTTTGAGTTTCTCTTCATTCTTAGATAGCAGCCTTTCAGAATCAGATTGCAAAGTATAAGGATCATGTCTGCCAAAAGTCTCTTAGCAGACACTGAAAACTAGTACTGACTCTCCTAGTTCAGAAGCTGTTAAAAGTGTTAGTCAGATTATTAACTTTTCAGCTTGTCAGTAAATGATGCTAATACCCAAAAGACTTCCCAGAATACAATGCTTGTCACTCTAGGTATCCTTTTCCTGAATTGTACCTTCAGGAGTCTTCAATGCCCTTTCTTTTACTGGTATATTCAAACAGGTTTGTAGCACCTCTTTTATATAGTTTTTCTAGTTTAGTGCTAGAAGAATTTTCTCAACTAGTTTATTCCAATATTATGACAGGAAGAAGTTCTGCATTTATATTTCTTTACATTCTTACAAAAATATAAAAGAAAAATAAAATCTGGGCCGGTAACTGTTCCTAAGTCTCTTTCACACATGCAGATGCTACTCAAATTAAGATGGTGCAACATCCTAATTAATCTATCCGTAATTGAAAATGCATTTAATAAACCTTACCTACCAAACATAGTTTAGCAACACAGTGCACTGTAGAGAATCATTTGTTTACCTTGTGTTCATGGATCTGACTGGAAACTACGACACAAAAGAACATTAGACTACATATCACTTCATCTGGGAAAAGATCAAAATTTGAAGTATTGTTTTTATTGAATATGTTTCATTTTTACATTATCCCAAAGTCAAATTTGTGAGTTGAATCACTGAGTTCAGGTACTGTCTGCTATATATATCATCGTGTGTATGGCATGTGTGTGTGTGTGTGTGTGTGTGTGTGTGTGTTTGAATTAGTTTCATAAGCTACATATAAGATTTTCTTTTTCATAGGGAAATTTTAACTTGTTTCTTACTTATTGTTTACAGGTTCTGTGTCCAGATCTTAAGGATACCGCTTACATTCAGAAAAACACACCTTACTGTTCAATAGCCTGGTCTTTCTTGTATTTAAATTACTAGTTGAATATAGAGTAAGATCATTTACACAATTTTTTGTAGTACATTTTGTGCTAAAGTTCAATGTGCTTCAGTAAAATACAACAGAAATTAATATAATTTTCAAAGCTCCAGGCAATTCTGAAAATCTGAAAAGAGGGATTTTCTAGGGACATACTCTGATTGATAACTTTCATTTTTATACATTATGTCTTTTTTTTCCAACACTTTTGCTTAAGTAAAATGACTTATCAACAGGAAAAGTAACAACCAGAATCTGATACTTAACAATTGCCACGTACCTTTTATTCAGACGCTGCTACACGTGCTTCATTTTATTTCATATTCATTACAACTCTACAGGAAAAACATTATAATTTTCATATTACGCAGAATTTAAATAATTTGCCTCTTTATCTTTTGAGTCACCAAAATATGAGTAATATTGGTCTCACTTTGGAGGAGTGAAAACAGGCTTAAAGAGTTAAATAAGTTTCCTAAGTCCGTAAAATCAATAAATGGCATACTAGGATTTCTACTTTAAATCTTTCCTCTAATGTCACATTATAGTTTTATACATGGGAATAACCCATCAAGAAATTCATTAAGAAAAATGTATGAGAAAACCGGGCTTTCTCCGTTGACCTTAAGAGAATGACACAAAATTAAAAGAAATCTTTCTTTTGTGTTCATTTTGTCATTATGACCTGTAATGGATTACATCTGCTTTCAAACTATTAACTTGTTGAAAAGTTGACATAAAGTAAAATAGTATGATAATTTATATATTCCAGAGCAGAGCTATTAAAACAAATTGCTAAACATCAAGAGTACAGGATTAATCACTAACATGGAATTATGTTAATTTTTGATTAAAGTAATTCATTAATAAAGCCAAGTTTTTTCACCTTTGCAGAAATCTCTTTAAGGTAACTTCTAGAATAAAACTACTTTTTATTATTTTAGTTGAGAGCAAGCTTATCTAAAAATCACAGGAATTATATTTCCTAATAGTTTCTCTTAACAATAATGCTAGAAATTCCCAAAGGCCAGTCTAATATTCTGTAGACAAACTTAGAAGAATTTAGGATACCGTTGAATGTTTCTTCCACTGCACCTAGCCCCCAACAAATATTCTCCAAGTGTCTCTTCATCCAGTCGATTGCTTTGATTTTTACTTCATTGGATATTTTTCTCATTTATGATAAAAAAATTTGGTAACCAATAACTGAATAATATTATTAAATTTGTGTTACCATATTTATTTGGAGTCTCATTTGTAAAATGATCTTGGAAAATCTCCACCTAATCAAAACCATGAATGTGGCAACCTGTTTGCCTCTTCTTTTTTTTTTCTTTTTCTTTTTTTTTTTGGTTCCCTCCTTAAAATTATGCACACAAAATTTTCTAAAATGTCTTTAATCCAGATATTTTATTCTCTCATATCAAATGATAATAGTTTAATTTAAGCATTCATTCATCACAATAGTCAACTGTGGTGTCAGTTTGAGTAAGAAACAGCTAGTGGGTTAGTTTAGCTTGGTTCTGGGTGTGCCTGGATGATTATTTACTGAAGAGGGAAGACTGATTGTATTCGTGGATGACACCAACGAGTAGGCTGAATGGAGTAAAAAGGGAAAGAAGAAGAAGTCTCACTTTTGGCTTCTTAGGAGGATCTCCTGTCTTTGCTATTCCCTTTGGACATTTATCTCCAGCCTCCCAGGGCCAACTCTTCAGTCTTCCCAAACAGACCCTTCGCCTTCCAGGTACACACTCACAGGGGACTCTGTGGTGAGCTTCAGATCTCTGACTTTTGACTGAATTCTCTGCTCTTCAGCATGCAGATGGCCCTTTTGACAGGTAGCCGTTGTAAGCCTACCTTGTCAATCCTTCATATATCATGTATATGTGTGTGTGTCTTATACCATATTATATCTATCCCTCTAGTGAACCTTGACTGACAGATTTTGGTACCAGGAGTGGCTCTAGAGAAACAGAGTTTTACAGATGAATTTTTGCAACAGGCTTAGTGGTTCCTAGACATGACAAATTTGATGAGATCTAAAGATGCTAGGGTCTCTTTTTCTGATAATGTGCAGAGTACCGATAGACCATAGTATGAACTGTTTAAATTAATATGCAATGTAGATTTATTTGATTATCTGAATTCATCACGTGTGAGATGAAAGGAATTTAGTGACTCTATAGCTGATACTTTTGAATCCTTTTGGCAGAGTGCAAAGTATGATGATGCTGGCTGGTTGCTCTTAGCATCTCTGGACAAACTAGTAAAGGAAAATCATGAGCTCCAGACTTGCATAAAAAAATCTAAAGTTTTCTAAGTGTGAAGACAAATTGATAAAGGAAAGTTAGGGTCTCAGAGTTCCAAATTCCCAGCTCCAGACACATGTAATGAATCTAGACGTTTCTAAGGTATCATGAAAGACAATCTTTTCTCCATTAGCCACAGGGCTGAGATTCCAGAAACCCAAACCCAGGACCTCATAATTGGATCAACTGAAACACAGCATAAATTTAACACTCAACCTCTAAGAGTATCTGGAGTAAAAGGGCACTGCCTGGAAAAGAATGGACTCTCATCAGTTGGGATGGAGACTTTGGGGGGATCCTGACAAGGCTGGGCACATTGAGCTCCTAAATTCCAATGAGCTTATTTCGCCAAAGGAGATTGGCCCACTCTGTGGTGGAGGCATCCCTGTCTCCCCCTCTGTGGTGTTGGCCATTCCTATACCTGAGAAAACTGATTCTGTGTTGCCTGATGAAGTTGCCAAGCATGAGAATGCTGACACTCCTCAGGAACCCTTCTTGCAACCCACTTTTGCTTCTAGGCCTGTAACCAGGCTCAAATCACAGCAGGCTCCTAAAGGCAAGGTGAACAATGTGACACCTGAGAATGCCCGCTACAATCCCAGAAATCTTCTTGAGTCTTCTAACCCTTATAACCAAAGGTCTGAGGAACAAGTATGGGAATGGATTTTAAGAGTGTGGGATAGATGATGGCAAAAATATACATCGCAAGGTGGGGGATTCAGTACAGTGGTAGAGCGCTTGCCTAGTAAGCACAAGGCCCTGAGTGCCATCCCCAGCCCCACCACCACCGCACACAAAAATAGCACACACCTGGATCAGGCTGACTCTGTAGATATAGGCCCGTTAAGCAGAAATTTTGAGTTTAATGTTACAGCTCATGGAGTTAAAAAAAAAAAAAAAGAAAATGTTAATATTTATTTGGCTGACTGGCAGAAGTATCAAAAGACGGTCCACTGGGAATGAGTTACAAATACCTGATATTCCTTGATCTGTTGGGGGTTTTTTGGTTTTCATATTTTACTTTGGAGATAGGGGTCCCACTAAGTAGCCCAGGCTGACCTCCAACTGACCACTCCTCCTGCCTCAGACACCTGTCACCTGGGCATACAGGCATGCGCCACCATGCCTGGCTTTGTTTGTTGTTGATGAGAGATTTAAAGGCTTTGGGAACTAGGAACGCTGGAGTGGATTTGGCGTGTTGAACTAACCCTCCACAGGGGGATGATCCGGAAAATGTGCGCTTCACCAATACCTTAAGAACAGATTCATGCAGGGAGCACCAGGATCCCTGAAGGGCTCTGTCCTTGCTCTTCTCCTTATGCCAGACATTATACTGGAGACCACAGTCTCTCGATTGGCAGACTTAAGGGCAATGGGTTTAACTGAATCTCAGCATGGCAGGAGTCAAGTGGAGGCAAGCAACCTCTAAAGACCAGGTGCATGTACTTAGAATAGCGACCAGCAGAAGCAGAGCAATGAGTGAAGTGGTCTGACGCAGGCTGATGTACAGTATTGGCTGATTAGTCAGCGCTCCCAAAAGTGAAAAAGATAGGAAGCCTATTAAATTCTTACTCAGTTTCTATAATCAGGAAAACTTAAGGACAAATGAGCAGAAATCTACCTCAAAGCATAGTAATGGAGAATCACAGCCTATCAAACAATTGCCAGATTTGACCTAGAGCACCTCGAATGAATGAGTGGCCAGGTCCCTTTGAGGAAGGACACTAGTGCACCACCAAAAGTTCGTACTGTCAGTCTTTCTCCCATCCTTCTGCAAAGGGACCTTAGGCCTTTTACCAGGCTGACTGTACATCGGAGAAAGTGAACTGCTCAGACCTTTCAGGGACTACTGGACGCTGGTTCTGAACCCACACTAATTCCAGAGAATGTAAAATGTCATTGTGGACCTCCAGTGAGAGTAAGAGCCAGTGGAGATCAGGAGATCAACGGAGTTTTAGCAAAAGTCCAGCTCATAGTGGCTGTGGCATGCCCCTAAGTCAATTCTGTAGTTATTTCCCCAGTTCCAGGATGACTGATTGAAGTAAACATGATTAGTACTTGTCAGAATCCTTACACTGTTTCTGTAACCTATGACACGAGGCCAAATGGAAGCCACCAGAGTTGCCTTATCCTGGTAAAATAGTAAATTAAAAACAATGTCACATCCCTGGAGGAACTGCAGTGATTGGTGCCACTCACAAGGATTTGAAAGATGCAGGGGTCGTGGTTTCCGTCACTTCCTCATTTAATTCTCCTATTTGGCCTGCGCAAAAGATGGGCGGATCTGGAGAATGACAGTAGATTGCCGTAAATGTAGTCAAATGGTGACTCCGATTGCAGCTGCTGAACTAGATGTGGTTTCCTTGCTTGAGCAGATTAACACATCTCGTGGTACCTGGTGTGTATCTATTGAATTGGCAAATGCCTTTTTCTCCTTACCTACACATAATGCCACCAGAAACCATTTACTTTCAGCAGGCAAGGCAAGCACTACATCTGCATGGTCCTATCTCAGGGTTATGTCGACTCTCCAGTCTGGGGTCATGACTTAATTCTCAGGGATCTTGATTACCTGTCTCTTCCATAAAGTATTGTACTGGTCCACTACTTGATAATATGCTGATTGGACCAAGTGATCAGGAGGTTGCCACCACTCTAGACTTATTAGTAAAGCATTTGTGTGCCACGAGATGGGAAATAAATCCAACTAAAATTCAAAGTCGCTCCATCTCAGTGAAAGTACTAGAAGTCCAATGGTGTGGACCATTCAGAGACACTTCTATTAAGGTGCAGGATAAGTTGTAGCATCTGGCACCTTCCACAACAAAAAACAAGGTACAATGCCTAATGGGTCTATTTGGAAGTCGGAGATGACACACTCCTCATTTAGGCATGTGTTACTCCAGCCCATTTACTGAGTAACTAAAAAAAAAGCTAGTTAGTTGTGAGTGGGGCCCAGAGCAAGGAAAGGCTCTTTAACAGGTGCAGACTGCGGTGCAGGCCGCCTTGCCCCTGGGGCCATGTGATCCAGCAGATCCAATGGCACTTGAGGCGTCAGTGGCTGGCAGGGATGCTGTGTGGCATCTCTGGCAGCCCACACAGGTGAATTTCAGTGAACGTCTTTAGGAGTTCACAGCGAGGCTCTGCCATCACCTACAGATAACTATTCCTTTTGAAAAGCAGCTCGTGGCCTGCTACTGGGCCTTGGCAGAAACTGAATGCTTGACCATAGTTACCGTGTGACTTGAGCTGACAGTCATGAGCTGGGTATTATCTGATCCACTGAGTCATAAAGTTGAACATGCACAATAACATATGGGAAGTAGTATGCCCATATTGAGCCAGAGCAAGTCCAGAGGGCACAAGGAAGTTACGTGAAGAAGTTGCCCCAGTGCCCATGGTTCCTACTCCCACCACACCATCTTCTGTCTCCCAGCACGCACCTGTGGCCTCAGGGGGTGAACTATATAATCATCTAAGAGAGGAAGAGCAGGCCAAGGACCGATGTACAGATGTTCTGCATGTTTTACAAGCACCTCGGGAAAGTGTACGACTGTAGCGATACACCTCTTTCCAGGACATCCCTGAATGAGAAGAGTGAAGGGAAATCTTCACAGTGGGCAGGATGTCAGGCAGTGCGCCTGCTTGTGCATTTTACCTGGAAGAAAAAGCGATCACGTGTGCAGCTATATATGGATTCATGAGCTGTGGCCAGTGATGAAGCTGGATGGTCAGAGATTCTCTAGGATCCTCCCAATTCCATCATGCAGATGGCCTTTCATAGGCAGTCATTGGAAGCCTAACATTTATTCATATTTTAAACATTATAGTTCATATCATAACATCCTGAGTGTTATAATATATTAAACCATTCTTCTTATAATTATAATCTCCATTAAATAGTTATACATATTGAACCTATCTTCAAAATCTGAAATCACAAATTGTAGATTGCCAATTAGATGTTTTTTCCCACTAACGTAAATAATATAACATGCCTAGAGCGTTAAGAATGAAAAGCTAAATCACTGAACAGAGTGATTTGATAATAATATATAGGGTTTTTTTTTTTTTTTTTGTTGTTGTTGTTGTTGTTGTTGTTGTTGTTTTTGTGGTGCCGGGGATCGAACTCAGGGCCTTGTGCTTGCAAGGCAAGCACTCTAATCACTGAGCTAAATCCCCAGCCCAATAATATATAGTTTTAAAAAAATATTAATAAGGTATTGTGAGAAGAAATATTAGTAAGAATAAGATAAATTGCTATGAAAATTCTCCTGTACATCTTAGTGTGTGCATCTAGTGCATACTATGCACTAGATGCACCCACTAAGTCAACACAAGCAAAGAATTTCAGAGAGAGAAAGAAAGCCAAATACAACAGGATATTTTATGCCAGCTAGAGAAGGAATGTAACCTCCAGATACAATGGTGTACTGCAAGGAATTTACTTCCTGCGGTAGCCCTAGAATTCTCACATCCTAAATCTAGTTCAAACATTGTATATTTGATTTTTGTGCTGTATATTATTTTATGTTCTTTGAAGTTCTGTATTATGTTGTTATTATACATTCTTAAGGGCAACATTCTTGCTATATTTAAAAGATAGTTATCTTGCTATCTAGCAATATTGCATGAGACTAATTATAGGAGGATTTTAGTATTTCATTTCCCCAAGACAGGTATTTTATTACATTATTACACTTAAGCTACCTCTTTATCCACACAACTACCCATCAAGGAGTGTATTACTATCCTTCTTGTAAATATTCATACTTGATAAGACATAGGGCCTTCAGCTGAATATTAGCAGAACCACATTCCAAGGCCATATTTTCTGGCTAAAACTCTCCTTTTTGAAATTTATTATAATGGAAAAAATACTTGTTTCCCAAGAGTTAAGGATATTTATACTTTTGACCAATGCACTCTTTAATACATATCAACATTATATAACCAACCCACCACCACTATAAAGTGAATTCAATTTCAGTTTTGTTTTGTTTTGTTTTCTTACAGTGGTGGTCATGGATTCCTTATACTCTATTTCTAATTTTTGTGTTTCTTATGCTGCGTTTGTAAATGGCTGAGTAGGCAACTACATATCAGTGAAATTATGTGTCTTACAGGAGATCAAATCTGCATGCCTAACCTCAATTGCACCATAGTCTGTATTTAATGGTACACTTTTTACACCAAAAATCATTACACACTGTTTTTACCATAATAGATGGTCTATATTTTGACAGCCTTTGAAAAAAAAATGTATCTTTACATTGCATATTTTTTCAGAGTTTTCTGTGCCTTTTTTTCTCAGTGTGTCTTTTTTTTCTCAGTTCCAGTCTACTTTATTCCATTATATATTTTTAACAAACAGTTATAATTGTTCTGGTATAGTAACTGAATATATCTAGAAGAAAATATGATTTTATTTAAAATTCTGAAGAGTGGAGCTATAATACTAAAGTATGAAATAATAGAGCTTGGATTTTAGATGTCTTCCCTTGTGATCCCCTCACAGAACTTTATATGTGTTGCCCCATCTGCTGAACTGTAAATTTCTTGTGGAAAAAAATTTAAGGGTATTTATTTTTGTATAAATCTCTACGTGCACTCATATGTGCAAATGTAAAGAGGCAAAAATCTATCTTTATGCATCACTGCATTTAAACATATAGTAGCAGGTGGTTGCA